>BGNK01001153.1:84356-165435 GCA_003297005.1 Symbiodinium sp. clade A Y106 | reverse complement strand
TGTGTAAAGGCGGTGGAAGCTGCTTCAGATGAGCCTTGGGGCCCGCAGGAAACCCAATGTGCCCGTGATGCATCCTCACAAGTCCTCGTAGTGCGTTCGCAAGTTCAAGATGTGAGTATTCCCTGGAAAGAGGGTTGTGATGGTTCTACTATTTGGGAGCTAGGTAAGGTGGTTTTGATCATTTTGACCTGGGAAACCGCAAAGGTCTGTTGTCGGGCCTGCCACGCCCGAAGGGCCGTTTTTTAAGGAACAGGACGTGCAAACGAGTGATCTTGGGATCATTTTGATGCCGTTGGAATCGCATGTATCGAATCGATCCAAGATCTTGTACAGTTTGTGGCGAGGCGGGTAGTGAAGCGGTTGGTTGGATAAGGGGTGTAAGGAAGAAGATTAGGTACAATGATTGGGATCGCCTGAAGAGGCTCCTGTGCGACAGGTTACCTCGGAAACAGCTTTGAGTCTTTAAAGGGAACGATGAAGGGAAATCCATCTGGTTGTTTCAGCCAGGCTTTTATAGCAACCAGCAGTGTTGTTGTGGAGAAGACCTTCTGATGTTCCCCTCTCGTGCTTAAGGTTGGAGATCGCTGGGGACTGATTCGCTACCTCGAAGAGGGCTCTACAACAACGACCGTAGAGTGGCGAAGGTTGGTCTGCAATCTAGCTTTTGATCTCCGTTGTGTCTTTGGANTGATTCGCTACCTCGAAGAGGGCTCTACAACAACGACCGTAGAGTGGCGAAGGTTGGTCTGCAATCTAGCTTTTGATCTCCGTTGTGTCTTTGGAGTGACAGCAATGCCTGGGAGCGATAGGGAACGGATCATGTGATGATGTATTATTTGGCTAGCCTTGAAAGGGCTACTTACTCTCGGTGTTTTCCATATTCCTGTCACCCGGCCTTTGTAGGGCCTGGTGAGGGGGAGTGCGTGTAAGACATGGCCGTTCAGAAGGGGCTCCGCAGGTGCTGTGATTCGGGAGGCTGTTTTTNTCGGTGTTTTCCATATTCCTGTCACCCGGCCTTTGTAGGGCCTGGTGAGGGGGAGTGCGTGTAAGACATGGCCGTTCAGAAGGGGCTCCGCAGGTGCTGTGATTCGGGAGGCTGTTTTTGGTTCAAAAAAGGGTCGTTCAATCAGGGGCAGTGGGCTTGCTGTAGAACATTCAACTTAGCTAGACCTTTTCTAGGATCTAGTTTCTCATTTAACCTTTCAATCTTGGGATCCTATTCACGTACTACACCCTAAACCCCAAATCCCTAAGCCTAAACCCCTAAATCCTAAACCCTAACCCCTAAACCCGAATTCCCTAAACCCTAAATCCTAAACCTGAAATCCCTAAACCCTAAATCCTAAACCCTAAACCACCACCACACATCAACAATGCGACTCAGGACTCAGACCCTGCAAGGGCCGAATCGGTCTCGGGATGATAAACACTACGATGAAGAGGGTTTAGGGTTTAGGAGTTTAGGGTTTAGGGGTTTAGGGGTTTAGGGTTTAGGGGTTTAGGGGTTTAGGGGTTTAGGGGTTAGGGGTTTAGGGGTTTAGGGTTTAGGGGTTTAGGGGTTTAGGGGTTTAGGGGTTTAGGGTTTAGGGGTTTAGGGGTTTAGGGTTTAGGGGTTTAGGGTGGATGAATAGGTTAGGCTCCAACAGCCTTTTTTCACCCTTAGCCCTCAGCCGGTCTTTATTAGGGGTATCATGACCCCTACCCCTGCAAAAAAAATCCGATCCCCCTTAAAAAGCTAGAAACACTTATAAGATTAGCTCCCCAAAACAACGGACCTGAAACTATGAACAAGGACAAACCAGTATGCGCAAGCCCTACTTTCAGGATTGCACCATGCAGCGTAAACCTGTAGCGACTTTGGAGTTTTGAATAGGGCTTTGAGGCAGGTTATGCTATAACTGTCAGGTTCAAAGTAGGGAATGGGGGAATGGGTTATTGCGACTACTGCGGGGGACCTTCAAAGGCACTATCATAGGGATCCATTCCCCCATTCCCTACTCAGAACCAGACAGTTTTGAGATAAGCTCCCGAAGACCTACATAGGTACATTGGGCCCAAACTATATACTGTTTGGGTACATGGACCCTTAAACCCCAAACCTTCTAGAACCCTTATAGGAACCCTTAAAGTAAGCCTGAAAGGATGCCCTAGTTGGGTACATGGGCCCTAAGGTTACGCGATAAAGTTTAAAACCAGGAGCTCTAGGTAGAATCGGCCACCATTCAGGCCCCTGTATTGAGAAGCCTTTTGCATCGAGCTTCCTGCGTGCATCTCGAGATGATGGGAAGACCAAGGAAACAAAGAGGGTTTAGGGTAAGGTTTAGGGTGTAGGGTTTAGGTTTGGGGCTTAGGGTTTCGGTGTTTAGGATAAGGTTTGCAGCTTAGAGATGAGATTGTTGTCGGAAACAACCGTCGCCTGCCGTAAAGACCCTTACGAAAGCCCCCTGATCCTGAAGAATCCGGTCAAGAGCTAGGTCTAAGTTTCTTGTCGTTTCGGCGGTAAGACATATAAAGTTATAGGGCTAAGGGTCTAATTGTTTCGTGTCTTGGGGCTTAGGACTTCAAGATTTATTGGCTTCAACTCTTATGTCATGGTGTTCGTAGATTCCGGGTTGTTCTGTTTTTCAGCTTCCTGTAAGGTGCCTCTGACAACCAAAGAAAGGCCTCAGAAAACACGGGGACCGGGATCCTGATCCAATGTACGGGCCTTATGATTAGAATAGGGTTTTTGAAGATGAATACTGTGGTAAATATTCCGGCTTCTATGTTCAAACCCAGGCCATTTCTAGTTGAAGTCCGCCACCAGTCCTGGTCTGTACAGTGAGTTCATCGTCCTGGATTCGCGAAACGATACGCCCACAAATCCCAAAGTCCTAATTACACCCTGAATCTTGAAAACGGGTATGGTTTTCCTGTAGCCCCAAACCGTACAAACAGTAGATATTTACCCCAAGTAGTATAGGTAGCCTACGCAATCCCAGCTCAAAGCACACAGGGGCTTTCTCCGTCCTGTGATCCTTCAACCGGTGTAGGGTTTATGGATCCCCAGGCGTCTATGTAAAGGTGTATAGTGTATATACATATATACATACACATATATATATATATATATGTACATATACATAGATACATAAATACACACATGCATGTACACATACATATACATTTACATTTACATATGCATACACATATACAGACACATACATATACATACATAAACATGCATGTACATACATGCACACACATATACATACATGTACCTGCATATCATACACATGCAAATACATGCATATACGTGTATATATGCATGTATACATATCATATAATGTATATACATATACATATACATATACATAAACATACATGCAAAACATACGTAAACACACATAAACACACATACATACACATACATACATACATACATACATACATACGTACATACATGCATACACATACACATACATACACATAGAGACACATACAGACACATGCATACACATACACACATGTATACATACATACATACATACATGCATGCATGCATGCATGCATGCATACATACACACACACATACTTGCCTGCATACATACGTATGCATATTCAAAGATGTACGTATGCATTGTAGAAACATGACATGTCTTTGTATGGCTTATGCGTTTCTGTGTAAATATACAGATATCTACATATACATATATGTATATAACATGTAGGTGTATGCACAACACATAACACTTGCTAGAGAAGACCCGTCTAGCTGTTTAGGCTTTCAGGTTTAGGGTTCAGAGTGTCGCGGTTGGGTTTAGAGGTTTTAAGGTTTGCGGCATATGTCAAACAAAGCTCTCAACATGGTCCACAAAGGTTTAGGTCTTCGGGCTGCTATACTGTGTCTGCTATACGGCTGGCTTGCATGGCAGCTGTATGGTCATGTTACCGATTCCCGACTCGCCGGTCGTCAAAACGTAGCTAATACCGTTAATGCCCTACATTCTGGAAATGCCTCCTATAATGATGCTATATGCTATAAGACCCAGTCCCAATCCAGCCCTACAAAACCCTGAACCCCTCGGGGCGCATGGATGGACTGGTCCGGGCAGGTTCTGCCTCTGGCCAGGGCCAACACGTCTTAAAAGTTCTTCTGGATCCGTACGCGTGCTGCAGTTTGAGTCTACGCCCCCGGCTGCAGCATGCCAATGCCCAAGGTCCTCTTTTAAGTGCAACTTTACAGGACTTAGGGCCTGATGTAGGGTTTATAGGGTCAGGGTTGACAGGCCCCCTAAACTCTGCTACCCGAACCTGCTAATCGCACACCCTATAAACTATACATCGTAAGCCCTAAGCCCTATAGTCTATAGCCGGTGCAGTGACGAGCGAATAAGCCGATTCAACTACTTGGACCTCAGCAGCCAGACCGCCCGGTGCCCATCTGGACACGGTGAGATAGGAGCCGGAATACTGGGACATTTCGAGTTCAGGATATGTATATATATATAATATATCTAGATCTATACATATGCAGCTTGATATGTACGTACTCGGCTCGATATTGTGTTTGCTGCGGCTTTGTACATAGGGATTACTGTGTTTTCAAATCATTCCGAACCGTTCCGGTTCCTACAGAGTGTGGTCTTGGTAGTGCGAGGTTTCCCGGAACTGCCCAGGTTTCAAACGATTCAGCGGTGCTCGATGGACACGGCTGTGGGCAGTTCGCAGTGCGATAGAGCACGTTTGTACTTTCTAGCAACGTAAATCTGTGAATCTGGGCAAACCCTGCGGGTCCTAGTCTTCGTCACGTCCCCTAGGAGCTAACCCCCTTTTGCCTGTTCCAATTAATACGCCCCGATATGGGAGTCTCCGAAAATAGGGGACCCTAAACAGTAGGATCCATATTATAAGGACCCCAAATAAGGTACCCCTAATTTTCGAAAACCCTCCATATTAGTACAATTCGAATTTTAGCATGAAGCCCTTAGGCCTTCATCTTACCTTTGGTTAGTATAGGGACTGGAGGAATGGGGGGTAGCATTATAACTACTATTACTACCATTCCTCCATTCCCTACTAACCAAAGGTAAGTCATCTTAAGCCAAGCAGCCTAAACCCTAAACCCTAAACCCTAAAAGTGTAGTTTAGACTTTATGGTTTGAAGGATTCGGGCCGGTACCTCTAAACCCTAAACCTTAAAGCCCCAAACACTATCTAGGTTCCCCAGTAGACCCCTAAAACTAAGGGTACCCTTTTTCCCCCTATTTGGTTTTGATATGAGAACCCAAAAAGAAAAAGGGCAAAAGGGCACTACTGGGGAACCTAGCTATACACCCTGAGAGAAGCCTGGTGGCTTTTCGAGAGGCGCTGCGCAGGTTTAGGATTTCGGGCTTAGGGTTTCAGGTTTGGTGTTCGTGCCGCAAGAAGAGCTCGTCATAAGATCAGTGCAACCCCTGGGGCCACTAAACCCTCAACCCCAAAGCCCCCAAACCCTAAACCCCTAAACCCTGAACCCTAAACCCTTAACCCTCAACCCTAAACAAAACAGCTCCTAGGCTCCTACACCCCAAACCCCCAAAGCCTAAACTCGAGGATCGAAGATGCGCTCTCTAGGAGAACTGCGCACCTTCTTGAGAAGTCAAAATCAAGCCCTTTACACAAGGCGCGTTGATAATTTGGGAGTCGTATGGGGTTTCAGAGAATGCAGTTTTTTCTAACTACATGCAGCCTCTAAGGGTAATTGCATACTGAGCCCCCTATTCCAAGCCCATATAGTTGACCCGCGCACATTACGACTGATGCCCTACCTGGACCCTATGCAACCCGCCTTTTCGGAAAGCTTGGGTTGCCAGGGTCCAGGTAAGCCCTAAGCCGTTATACCCTACAGCGTGCCCGTCTTCTGGGTTCTTGTCAAAGGAGGCAGAACTTCGATCAAAACACTGTGAATAACATGGTTTCCTATCAGGGACCCTTAACAAGAGCCCAGTCTTGCCCGTGTCCGGAAAAAGGCCTCAAAGGGCCAGAGTCAGACAGATCAGCAGTCTCTGCTGTAGCACACTTTTCGCTTCCGATTGAGCGTGCAAGAGCCTAAATACTGACAATAGAATTGTGTAGGGCTCCGTGTTATACTGGAGATAGTAGTACCTTATGAATTAGAATAGGGTTCCGGTTCCCTTCATAAGGGAGACTACAAGGGCTCTATGATATTGGCTACCTTATGACTTAGAATAGCATGTTGATGTATGTAAGACTACAAATACGGGACCCGGAATTGTATTGAATGAAATTGGTGTGTATGGGCAGTTTTTCCGACACCATATATTAACACCTTAAGGCTGAGAACCTCTGAAAAGCCCTTAAATCCAAACCCTGAAGCCTAGACAAACACACCCAGAAAGCTTTACTTTAGGGTCTACTGATACAAGGTAAGCCCTAAACCCAAACCCCGAAGACCTAAAAGACATTGCCAAAATTCACTGGTTTAGGGCCTTCGCACTTATTGAGATAAACCCTAAGCCGCAAGCCCCGTAAAGCAAATACCAGAAGGCTTTAGTTAGGGCCATTTTAGGGTTTAGGGTTTAGGGTTTTGGGGCTCTAAAGCCTAAAAGCCTCAAATGTTTGCTTTAACTGTTTCGAGGTTGGGCACGTTGGCTCTTTCTGCTTTTATTGAGGAGGGGGTCCGGATCAAGGTGCTTGAGCAAAAAATAGTTAACATAGGACTCGTCTCAAGGGGTTGTGTTTAGGGTTTAGGGGTTTAGGGTTTAGGATGCCGGTGCTTCTGTTTTCTGGGGGGGGGGGGGCTTATTCTACTATACCTTGGCTATATGCAATTAGGAGCTCTGCGAAATAATGGTAATATTTGTACATGTGCCGGACCCTACATTAGTAATTAAAGCGACAACGGCTTGGAGGTTCGGTTTCTTTACTATAGGGACCTTAATAATTAGAATAGGGTTCTGGGCTCCTTTATAGCATAACCATAATCAATAAAGAAGCGTAAGAATACTATTGGTAATTATTGAAACCCCTACACTAAAGCCTCAAAATGCACTTTATAGTAACCCGTTATAGAATAGAACCGATTGACAGGGAACCATTCAAAGGCACGGTATTGCAATTACTCATTACCCAGCTGAGACTGAAGTCCATCTACAGACTCGCAAAATTTCTATGCACGGCGGTCAGCGATCCCTCGGAACTTGGCTCCAGGGAAGTGCTTTTTTCAGTAAGTGATACCCTGTACCCTGAACCGTGAACACTATGCCTAGGACCCCCGCTAGCTTAGGATAAAAAGCGCCCACTGGGAGACATAGATACTTCTGAACTAAACACTAAACCTTCAACCCTACACGCTTAACCCCATGCCCCACGGTTGCGACTGGGGATGACTGGGGAGTCGCCAGCCGCAAGAGCAACCTTCGGTGCAGCCAACACGCGCCCTGAACAAGGGCACTGAAAACCAAGATACTAAACTCCACCGGGATCCGGAACCGTAAGTCCTAAACCCAGAACCCTACAGCCTAAACTCTAAACCCTAAACCCCACACCCAAAAGATAAGAAATGAGCCGAAGCCCTAAGATGGAGAAGTCGGAGCCAAGGGGTGTGACGAGGCCGGCTTCGAAAACAAGGCTGCAGCCTCTCAGAGGCCGTCTAGAGGTCACTACTAGATCCCGGGGTTTGGGGTTTAAGGGGCTCGGATCTATAGGGCTTAGGGGCTGAACGATTAAGGGTTTAGGGTTTAGGGTTTGATAGTGCATGCTACCAGTCTTAAGTATGTTCTAAGGTCGTTTGGCTTGCATGGATATCTGGTCGCCGGCCTTTCTCGGATCATGGATTTAGGGACGTGTAGGAGTACGCCCAAAGCCGACTACCCTTCGAACCAGAGACTACCCAACTGCCTCACCGACGGGAAGTACAACAAAATGAAGCGAGGGTTAACAAGGAGTGCAAATATACACCCGAGGACAATACTGTAGGAACCTGATTAAGAAACCTTGGGCCTTTATGAGGGTTCCTTATATGAATCCTACTATTCTGGGGTTATAGGGCCAGGGTTTCTTAATCAGGTTCCTACATTGATTAATTACACCATGTCTACAGCTTGAGTTTCGGGAAGCTTAAGCACTAAGCAGTCCTCTAAATGACAGGCTCACACACAGTCGGAAATACAACCGTGCGAACCGTCATTCCGGCGATGTGTTTGTGTCACCTGTGTGTGTGTGTGATACCCTACACATCTATGGACACATGCGTGCAAGAGGCCTGAACCTGTTGGACCAGGACAGCCCACAAGACATGGCGAATGGAACGACAACGGAAACCTCTGCACGTCGTGTAATGCATACTGTAAAATGCTGCTGTAGGAGATCACTAAGTCGAAGACCTCATGAGTGAGCGCAACGAGGCATGCATCACACACTGGTACACCCATAGCAAAATATGCTAACTACATGCAACATGAAAGCAGCACCAAGACCAGGACACGGCACACGCTGTAGCATGGTCTCTGAACACAGAAAACGAGTGAACTATGACGATGGTGATGCACAGTGTTGCGTGGCATGCTGTGCCTGCCGTGTCGTACTAGCACGCTAGCAGATAATTACAGCTGCAGTGCTACTATCTAATTCCTTAATTGAACCCCAGACCCTTCTACACTGTCCTGCCATCTGAACTAGACTCCTAAACTCCGAAATTGCCTAGAACAGTTTCACAATCCTCAAACCGCGGGCTGTAGAGCACCTCTCTCACAAATCCTGCCACGCTTTGCCCTTCGGGCTCGTGGAAGTCTTTCCTTAGCAGTTGTTTAGGGTGTTGGGTTTAGGGCGCTTGTGGGGTCGCTGTTTCGGGGCCGTGGGTTTAGGGCCGACACTGAATCTCGGCTTGGGAAATCTGTAAACAAGCAGACATGCCTCGCAGAAATGCAGGGTAGCTTGATCTGCATTCCTTTCAATGCCCTGTGGGATCTCGTGGGGCTACTGCTGCAAGATTTCAACGACATCTGGTGGGCTTCCTGCCGAGGTGCTGGCTCTCGCGGAGCGGGGACGGATGGATGGGGCGAGATGAGCTGACACATTTAGGGGTTCGCGACGAAGAACTTGCACAGTGGGTTGTGGTGAGTGTGGTAAGGTTATCTTAGTGCGAGTATGACCAAACCAATCATCTTGACATGTTCGCACCTGTCCTGGCTTTTGCATGCCAGGTTTCGATGAAAATCTGCCTGGGATGATGTGCGTCGGGCTCGGTAGCTCGAACGCACAGGAAGCAGCTTGGTGATCATCGTCATGCTCTCCCGCATGCCTGAGATCACAAACGCACACGCAAGCAGTACAGTTCTGCTGATGCCCTAATTGCTTGGAGGACCTGGGACAGGTAAGCAGGTCTATATGTACTGGGGTTACAAGTAGGCTGCCTGAGTCAGAGGACGCAATACGTACGATCTCATATATCTAACCTATACCTTCCCAACACAACACCCCCTCGGACCTGCTTTCATCGTGACACCAAGTCTTTGGCCCAAAGCAACAGAGCCAAGGAGTCCAACGGAATCTGCACAAAATCGCAACCGCCCCAAGTGCGTGTCTGGATCTATGTAAGGATCCTCTTGATTACAAAGGGCACCAGAGGACTATCTGGTCTCATTTCTGTTGCTACTACTATGACTATTCCTATTACTTTTCCTACTACTATTGCTATGACTATTTTCTTCACATTGGTATTAGTATTGATATGAGTAGTGTTCTTATTAATACTAATATTACGATTACAACGATTACTAATGAGTTTAACGATGTTCTCGTTTCTGTTATGCTTGTTCTGATTTTTATGGCCATTCTTACTACTGTAGCCACTTATTACAAGCTTTTATGTTTATTGAGCGTATTATTGTCACTATTATTGATTTTTGTTATGATTACTATTCTTCTTCTTGTTAGTAGTAGTAGTCGTAGTAGTAGTAGTAGTTGTTGTTGTTGTAGCACTAGCACTAGCAGGAGTAGCAGGAGCAGCGGTAGAAGCATCAGAACCATCATCATCATCGTCATCATCATCATCAAGCTCGCTACACCCGAGCCGAAACGACACCAGAACAGGTGAGTATCACCCGGCGGCTCAGTGGCCGCTTGGTACTGTGACCAATACCATGAGTAGAAGTAGTAGAAGTAGTAGAAGTACTACAAGTAGTAGTAGTAGTAGTAGCAGCAGCAGGAGTAGTAGTAGTAGTAGTAGTAGTTGTAGCAGTAGTAGCAGTCGTAGTCGTCGTAGCAGAAGTAGTAGTAGTAGTAGCAGTAGTAGTAGTAGCAGCAGTAGTAGTAGTAGCAGTAGTAGAGTCGTAGCGGTAGCAGCAGCAGCAGCAGGAGGAGGAGTAGTAGTAGTAGTAGGGAAGTAGTAGTAGTGGTAGTAGCAGTCGTAGTAGTAGTAGTAGTAGCAGTAGTAGTAGCAGCAGCAGTAGCAGTAGTAGTAGTAGTCGTCGTCGTAGTCGCAGTAGCAGTGTTAGCAGTCGTAGTAGTAGGAGCAGCAGGAGTAGTAGTAATAGTGGCAGCAGCAGCAGCAGGAGTAGCAGTAGTAGTAGTAGTAGTCGTCGTCGTAGTAGCAGTAGTAGTAGTAGTAGTAGTAGTAGTCGCAGTAGTAGTAGCAGTAGTAGCAGTCGTAGTCGTCGTAGCAGAAGTAGTAGTAGTAGTAGTAGTAGTAGCAGTAGTAGTAGTAGTAGCAGTAGCAGTAGTAGTAGTAGTTGTAGTAGTTGTAGTTGTCGTAGGAGTCGGAGTAGGAGTTGAAGTAGTAGTAGTAGTAGTAATAGTCTTAGTCCTAGTCGCAGTCTTAGTCTTAGTCCTAGTCCCAGTCTGAGTCTTAGTATTACTCTTATTCTAGTTCCTATTCTCATTCTCATTCTTGCAAATGTTATTATTCGGCTTCTGCACTTCTTCGAGTCTGTTGACACAGCCTGTACCTTGGATTCCGAGGGTCACGCATGTTTGCTTGCAAGAAGGGGCTTGGTAGGGCTTCCGTAGAAGAACGCGACAGATGGAGTCCGATAGAACATGCCACCGTAGGGTTTTAGGGTTTAGGGCAACCTGATGAGGTTAGGCCTATCGTTTTGAGTCTGAGGCCTTATGAATTCGGACAGGGTATGGGGATTCTTTCAGACAGACCCCTATACCCAGTTCTTGTAGGTTCCCGGTTTCAAGATGCTTCGAATCGGGACTAAGAAAGAAACCCGATAAAAACCTTATGAGGGCCCTTTAAGTACCGAAAGCCCTGCGAATCTATTCCCCAAGGCCTTAATAGAACCCCCAAAAGGCCAAATATCAAGACCTTTTCAGCCTTCATACAAACCCGAGACCCTGAACTCCGAAACCTTAAACCCTAAACCCTAAACCCTAAAAAACCCTAAACCCTACTCCTGAACCCTAAAGCCTTTGAGCCTCAAACTGGCCCCAAAACTAAAGCCCTGCAAAGCCCAAAACCCCCAAGCACTTCTAAACAACAAGCCTAAATGCACAATGTAAATTATATAACCTGTATATAAGCACCCCTAAACCCTAAACCCCTAAACCCTCAACTTCTAAACCCCTAAGCACCCTGTAGGCATTCCTTGCGAGTTTCCGCTGAGGTCGATCGAATGATTCGGCCGGGAGCTGGGTGGCGCTTGCATATTGGGCCTGAGATGGGGTTTAGGGGTTTAGGAGTTTTGGGATTGGGCCTGCGGTGTCTCGTCTGCTTTGTGGCATTTGTTGATTTGGGCGGGCCTTTGTCCCTAGTGCTGCTCCTCTGGGTTGAGCCTGTGGGATTGGGCTACCTGTGGTTGTGGAGCAGGGGCTGGGGGTAATTTCTAAACCCCAGATGCTAAACCCTGCCACTACTTCTACCAGGTTCCTGAGTAGCGCCACCTTTTTCCTGCTATTCGGTTTTTTTAGGGGACCCTACAATGAAAAGGGCAAAAGGGCACTGCTCAGGAACCTAGTCTACTTGTGACTACCAGATCGAGCCGGATCCCTCAGACTCATGAAGTTTCGACGCAGCTGCGAAGCCACGACATAAACCCTCAGCAACCTCTTTGCAGGCTGAAAGTTATTAGTAGGATTCTAAGTAGCTTGACCTTTCGAAGGCTTGGTTAGTGTTATAGGCAGGGTTCTAAGTTCGAAGTAAGCTGATGCCAACTATGGTACGAGCAGTTCTATGTAACCCCCCAATCACAAGGTACCGACTTAGTTCCATGATTATTCAGGTAGCCGGCTTCTCAACTAGCGGGTCAAGACATGGTAGGCGAAGCATAGAGTGGGGACCGTGGTTTGGGTTGGGGTGCGAGGTTTAGTTTTTGGAGCTGAGGAGAGTCGTGGATGTGGTGGGCTTTACAGAACTGTTGATGTACATATGACAGGTGAGGAGTTCAGGGCTTAGTGGTTAGCTTGTATGTCTGGGATATGGGACTCCGGGTAAGAGGTTTGTGCAACTTTCGTCCGTGGCAATTCCGTCAAAAGCAGCTGGATCATTCCGACAGGAACAGGTTCTGAGACGTTTCCCCTCAAGACGTAAAGACCCGTGCTAAAAGCGTTCCAAGGAAACGGCTCTGAAATGCATTACGACCCTAAACCTAAAGTCAGCGTGTTTGTGCAACTAAGCCACCCTCACAATGAACAAAGCTTCTAACCCAAGGGCTGTGCATCGGAGTTTCAGAAAATGCTGGACCCCTGTTTAGGCCCATGAAGCTGTGGGATCCTTGGTAATTATGTGGTACCCCCAAACCCCGAACCCGAACGCATGCGTGAAAATTGCATGCAGCCATGGGGCAGTGAATTGCGACGCGACCTCGCTCTCTCCTCAGCTGCGTGGACTGTGGTATCTGCTGACAAGGGCTCCCATTGAGTGTACGATTTGGGGTCGTCCCATCATATGTTCTACCACTTAGGGTCTGCAGGTCGATCCTTGATAGCACTAACCCTCGGAACTACAGCCGCCAAACCGTGATCTCTAAAACCTCCACCCGCAAAACCCTGAACCGTAACCCTAAACCCAGGATTAGTTAATGGGCGATTTTGGGGCCTCGATGGTTCCGAAATCCTGAACCCCAAAAAACTTTAGGGTCTAGGTTATGGTTTTTTTTTGAAAGGGAAGGGGAAACCCGGTAGGCCCCCTCTTGGCTATAAAGAGTACATGGGTTGAATGCTTGTAGACAGTGTGAACCGAAAACCCCGTTAATACCGATGAATGCGGGGTTACCGTTTGTATTTGCATGTTGTGCAGGTACGAGTGGGGCACCAAAAGTGGATGTCCAATTCTATGGCAGCGTATTTACGTACGTCAAGAGGTATAGTGTCATGATGAAACAATATATCTTCTGATGGAAAGGCAAGACTGTCAATGCAGCACGTTAGGCAGACATGCGAAGCCAGGTGACAACATCGAGTATTATGTTCATCCCATATAGGTGTCGGATGCACATANTCATAGCTCCTTCATCATCGCTCAACCACAAATATCTCGTTGCCACTCACGTGATGTCTGTTACGTGTCTACGTACTTGCCTGCATACTCAGTGCGTATTGAAGTAGTGTCTCGTTACTGCTCACGTGATGTCTGTTACGTGTCTACGTACTTGCCTGCATACTCAGTGCGTACCGAAGTAGTGTTAGTGTAGTTTAACAACGACGTAACTATGTTTTCCCGAATACGGACTTGCCTAGCACTTAATGCTTACAACGTGTTTGTATATTATGTCGGTGTTCTAACTAGTATGCAACTAGTTCTCGCTTCGACATTTACTTGATATCCAACTGATGGCNATACGGACTTGCCTAGCACTTAATGCTTACAACGTGTTTGTATATTATGTCGGTGTTCTAACTAGTATGCAACTAGTTCTCGCTTCGACATTTACTTGATATCCAACTGATGGCCAATACTGAACTAGATACCTGTTTTGCTATGCCATCTTAACTGATATAACATGTATCTCGGGTTTAAGCAGCGCTATTGTCTATCTTGTATATAATTCATAAGCAAGCCATTGTTATATGCTTGATGTGCGACAATATTACCGTATATTCAACAATACTCTAATGTGGATTGCACGTGTAGTTGAAATTCGACATTAAGACCAACCGTATGTAATTGNGTAGGAAACTAGTCAGTGCAACGCAAATAGCATTTCAGTGGCAGCTTGTCCGATACTTTAGTCACTTTGAATACATCTTGAGGTTGTATATTTCATGTGTTATGTTCCCGCCCTTAAGCTGCACACGATGATTTGCTCCTTTTGAACTTAACGTTATTTCTTGTGTACTGAAAAAACGATACTCAACATCCCCCAAAATGAAAAACACTTAACTATTACGTCTTTTAGGGTCCACATCTTCAAAGACAATGAACCTAGTTCATGTTGTTTNAAATGATTCTGCTAATTGGGATTCTTTAGACAATCGCTAAATTATCATTCGATAGCAACTGGTTGTTCAATTCGAAAGGAGCATAGACAAATGAATCGACACTATTTTTGAGCATCAGAATTGGCTTTCCACGAAAACTGGGCACTTTGCGATTTGTTAAGGCCTTGCGCTACGTTGGCTAGATTTCCTAAGCAGTGAGAACGATGTTTTCACATACTATAGTCTGACAAGGTTGGCANAAAATCCAACCATCTGTGGGCAAGCAGCTCCGCGCGGGAAACCGACGACTGGGGTGTGGGCGGGTAAACCCAAAAAACCGAAAAAAACAAGAACAAAAAAAACAATTTCCCAGGAGACTAGTCCCCCAGATTCTTGTGTTCTTTTGGCTTTTGGTGGCTTAGAGGCTGCTGTTCCGCCCAGAGGGTCTTATGTCCAATATCAGGACATGCAGCAGAAACCAAAAAAAACAAAAAAAAACCCAAAAACCAAAAAAAACAAAAACCAAAAAAACAATTCTCCAGGAGACTAGTCCCCCAGATTTTTGTTTTTTTTGGTTTTTGGTGTTTCTGTTTTTTTTGTTTTTTTTGGTTTTTCGGTTTTTGTGGTTTACAGCATGCTATTCCGCCTGTAGGGCCTTATATCAAGTATGAGGACGAGAGCATTTCAAAGCAACGCCCGTGTTTTAAATCAATACTTCTGTGATCATACGGGCCGACGTGCAAGGATCATAGGACACAGCAAGGGTTTTGGGAGACGTAAAACAGCCATGCGGGGGCCTACCGGGTTTCCCTCTCTCTTGGGAAAAGGGTATCAGTATAGGGCCTAGGGAGTTTCGGGTGATGCTTCGCTTCATGTGCCATCTTCTTCAAAGCTGGTTGATGCAGGCTTGCATATCGACTTTGATGATTGCTCTGCTTGTCTAATAAGCGTGCATATGTACATGGCAAACCCCTAAACATGCCTTTAGTTGACATCGACGCCGTTCCGGGCTGTTGCGTCTGGTGAAATTGGCTTAGGCTTTCGGCTTTCAAGCTTCAGGGTTTAGGGGCAGTATGCCATCTTCGGAGAGCGACTTTTAAAGTTTGCATAAACCCAACGTCCCCAATGCCGATACCCTAAACACTAAATCCTAAACCCTAAACCCTAAACCCTCTCCCGTCCCCCGTCTCCCCTCTTCTCCCTCTCCCCCCAACGCCAATGCCCTTCTCTCGGATTCTTATTACAAAGACCCTGAATGCGCTACCCTGCAATTGTTCAGAAACCCCTCGGCTGCATCATAAACCCATTGACTCGGCCTTCATAGACCAACGCATATCCGTATGTATGTGTGTATGTGTACATACATATATATATATATACACATCACTGCCATAAACCTACATACACATATATATATATATACACATGTATGTATCTGTATGTACCTGTCGAAGTATCAAACCAAACCGGCAGCGTAGGATTCTGGTGGTTAAGCTTTAAGGTTTGAGAGGTGCCCAAAAGATCCCCCAAATTGAACCTCTCTCGGACGTTAGAGCCCTCATAACACCCTTACAACGAAACCTGTCCAGAACTCTGGGATAATATTTACACCTTAACCCCTGAAACGAATGAAGCCTTGCCCTAACAACCTGTGACAAACTTCAGGACTGTGCGTCTGAACTTTCTGATATGGGGGGCCGTGATTACGAGAACAGAGTTGTTACAAGGATTCAGTAGTGGTCCATAAGAAAAGGGACAGAGAGTATAGGTGTTAAGATAGTTGAGGAAGGGCTCCGCGGGAGTATGCTATGCTAACACTAGGTTAGTAGCCCCTTTATAATAAGGTACCCTTTTTCCTACTACTCCGAGGGGACCATAGAAGGACCATAAACTAAAAAGGGCAACAGGGTACTACTCAGGAACCTTCAGCAAGCCCAACTGCTGAAATCTTGGAGAATGGCATTGCGATTTATTGAGGTCACGTAATGCCGGGGGCCGGTATGACAGCCAATACTATTAGAGCTGTACTATAGTGTATCCCAAAACCCTATTCTAATCCATGAAGCCGCCATATTACTAAACCTTTATAGTAACCCTTCGTATCATCTCTAAAGATCCCTTTTAGCAGGAACCGTATATTTGCAGCACACCTGATCGGATGAGCAAGCGGCTGTCTCTTGGAGCCACCTCAGACTGCTGGGGCTTAGTGGTTAGGGGGTTAAATATAGGGGCCTTAATAATTAGAATAGGGCTCCCTTGAAACGGATCCTTAAAGGGATCTACGATAGGGTTCTATAGTATAGGGGCCTTAATAATTAGAATAGGGTTTTGGGGTATATGATACTATGCTCCTAAGAGGACCCCCAAAATAGTATAGGTAATTATTTAGGCCCCTAGATTATGGCTTTCAGGGTTTAGAGTTTCGCCCCAGCACCCCAAAGACATCAAACCCAACAGGTTGATACGAGGCCTTCTACTTGCGTGAGAGTTGCGGTTTAGGGTTTAGGCATGGTTTTATACCCGTTAACCCTAAATCTGGGGGGGNTTAAAGGGCTCTAATATTTCTCATTAAGAGGTGATTAGGGGCTACAATAAAGGGTAGTTGGGGGGGCGGGAATTCCCTTTCGGACCTCTGGCTGCGCTCCTAATCCAAACAATTGCCAGATTTCGACCCCCATGACTTCCCTGGCCGTTGTTCAGTTGTTCAGCTGTGGGCTTGTGGGGCATGGCTTTCGTTGGGGGAGCTCGAGCTGTGGCTGCTGTGGTCAAGGTAGCCGGGAAAGCTGTTTGGGGCATGATGTTGGTAAGAATAAAATGCTAATGGCGACAATCCTGGTGATAATAATGCTGTTGGTGGTGATGAAGGCGGTGTCGTTCCCTCCTAGCAACCAGCATCAAGGTTATCATCAACGACAGCCTCACTAATAATCATGGCCGCAACCACCATCATCTCTATCGGCATCATCACCCATCATTCTTCTGGATGAAGGCGGGTGTGGCGGCAACGATCAGATAACACCCGTTGTGTCGAGCATGGCATTGGCAACCCCGCTAGATGTGAAGATGATGTGTTGAATGCTAACGGCAGGGATGATATAGTGCAGGAAAGTATACCGGGACGATGCTGCTTTGAATGACTATGGCGGCAATGATGACTACGAATATGGCGTTAACGAGGATGGTAGTGGTACATGACACTGCGAAAAGCATTAGGAGGCGGAACAGATGATGCTAAGTTGGAGACAACAGGAGTCGAGGGACGATGATGCTGGTGGTGGCGGTGCTGCTGCTTGCTGCTGCTGTGGGTCGTGGTGGCGGTGCCACTGGTGATTGTGTTGCTGTTGATGATGGTGGTACGTAGTGATGGAAGGGCACGATGAACCGACACTACAAGGGCGATGACGATGATGAGTATGGTTGTCGTCGATGTCATCGCCATGGACTAGACGAGTGAAAACGATGGCGATGCCGATGACAATTATGATTGTTACGGCATTTGCTGACGATGATGGCACCGATGGAGGTGGTCATGGTGATGCTGCTGCTGCTGATGATGATGCTGATGATGATGATGATGATGTCAGTTCTTCGGACACACGGTTTAATATTGGCTCCTCAACACTCAAACGTCGAGCCCCTAGAGCTTCAGACATGCCCGCTTGAAGTTGGCGATGATGAGAGCAGCCGGACGCAGGGTCTTGTCTACGGCGAGGCATTGCTGCACTGTGTACCTGCCAGTGTGCTTCTCTCGGGACAAACTTCCGTCCCACGGTATGGGGTTCGGGGCTTAGAAATTTGGGCTTCGCCGGTTTGAGGCCGCAAGCCCAGGCAGCATATCGATCGTTTCCTAGCAAGTAAGGTATTCGGTCCGTTTTGTGGGATTTCGAAGACAGTACTGCCGTATTGCCCAGCCTGTAGAGTAGAATCCAAGACATGGACCTCTAGTTGTTGGAACACACATTACTTGACAAGACTTTGGAAGATGGCAGGGCTGTGGGAGCTGGGGTCAGCAACAACAGCCGAGTGTTGAGGGTTTGTTTACGGTAGATGCTGCGCAGGAAGATCCACAAGCGGAGGACCCCTGATGCTTAACACTCCGGGAAG
Organism: Symbiodinium sp. clade A Y106; assembly: GCA_003297005.1. NCBI lineage: Eukaryota > Dinophyceae > Suessiales > Symbiodiniaceae > Symbiodinium > Symbiodinium sp. clade A. The sequence continues at coordinate 146,988 of BGNK01001153.1, read as the reverse complement.
GGCAAGGTGTCCAAGATCCCGATTGTTGTGCAGAAATGAAAGTACAACCCGAAACGCCCATCCAAAAAGCATGAACAACTAATCAGGTTGCTGCTGGGACTCTGGGATATGAATTCGTATCCCGGGAGGGATTGCTGAGACGAACCCCCTTAGGTTCTTGTTATTGAAGTTTCAGCTGCGTTGCTCGTCTTAGCTTGCTCCTAAGCCTATGGTTGCTGCCGCAAAACCCTAAACCGTGAAGGGTGCCAACGAGACACACAACAAGAAAGAAGCTTTCCCCACTGCTGCGTTCGGGGGGGTTTTGGTTTAGTGCTTAGGGTTTCCGTAAACCCTAAACCCTAAACCCTAGAGTTGAGCTGTGAGTTTAGAGTGCTGGGTCTCGGGCCTCCGGTTTAAGCCTGTGTCTATCGTGGTCGGGGGTTGTGAAGATGTCACCAAAACAAAACTCTTTTTTTTTTTTTGGGGGGGGGGCTCTTATTATAAATATAGTATCAGTATAATGTACCCAAAACCCTATGCTAATTATTAAGGCCCCGATAGTACTGTTGTCATCCCAGCCCTGAGACGAGCTCAGGGACGACCCGTAAACTCCCACATATAACTTCAGGGTTCACTAAACTCTACATCCTGAACCTGCACCTCTCAATCCCTTCCTTGAAGGACCCTCGAAGTTCGACAGCTTTAGGGCTCCTTCTTATACTTCCATCCCATAAAGAGGTAGGTTGCTTGGGCTTCAGGCATCCTAAACCCTAAACCCCTAATATCGGGGCCTGAATAATTACCTATTACTATTTCGGGGCTTCCTTATTATAGTTACAGTATAATATACCCCCCCAAAACCCTATTCTAATTATTAAGACCCTTTAAAATAGTAAAGCCTCAGCCCAATGCTCTTACCCAGTAAAACCATCCTTTTTTGGGTTCCCTATTATGATTTCCTTATATAGGCCCTTAATTTGGGGTTAAGGTAAACCCTAAACCGTCTCCCAAGCCCCAAACGATCCTGCACCCTAAAGCCTAACCCTCAACCCTAGACCCTAAACCCTTAAACCCCAAACCCAATGCTCTTGAAGTTCAAGCTGCTTGCATTCCTCCGACAGCTCTTTCCAGGCGGGACCCGTGCAGGAGACGGGGCTTCCCTGAACGGCGTTGCCTTGGCTTTTCGGAAAGGTCGGGAACTCAAACCCTAAAATCTAAACCCTCAAACCCTAAAATCTAAACCCTCAAAGCCTAAAATCTAAACCCTCAAACCCTAAAATCTAAACCCTCAAACCCTAAAATCTAAACCCTAAACTTGAGGCTTTAGGGTTTGGGGACACCGGGGTTCCAGAAGCTCAGTCCTCGGCTTGAAGCTTTGGTACAGTGGGCCTACCTGGACCCTACAAAACCATCCTTTTTAGGGTTCGCAATTAATGTAGGAACCTGATTAATTAAGAAACCCTGGGCCTATAACCCCAAAATAGTAGGATGCATATAAGGAACCCTAATAAAGGCCTAAAGTTTCTTAATCAGGTTCCTACATTATGATTTCTTTATATAAGTCCTTGGCTCTTTGGGGTTAATGTAGCCCTGTGCAGCTTTTGTTTCCTATGCCCTCAAGCACTATGTTGAGGGCGTAAGATACAAGTCCTTTGCCAACCCTAAAGACTACGACTAGTTTTCAAACCCCTTGGTTCAACCACAATGTCTCGACCGACAAATCCACACAATTCGCCAACAGCGATTGTCTCTCTTCTGTATGCGGTACCCAAAAGCACTTCGCCAAGGCACAGAAATCTGAAAACTTTGCATAGTCGTGCATTCGACGTGGAAGCTGACCTTTCACCATCAGGTGCAGGCATAGACCTCAGCAGGTGGGTTTGCAGATTGAGTTTGGGTTTAGAGCTCCCTTTGCTCTAAACTCCCTTAAACCCAACTCCTAAACTCGATTTTCCCTTACACCTAACCTAAGTCATCCTAAATCCTGAGCTCTGAATTCCTTTAAGCCCAAATCCAAAAATTTAAGTAATCATCCCAAATCCGGAGCTCTGAATTCCCTGAAGCCCAAACTCTAAAATCTCAGCCTGGGCCTCCGGCCTAGGCCCCAAACGTCGTGCTTCTCGGAAGGAGACTCGCTGGCCAGGACCTCAGGGGGCTGCGTAGCTACCATCCGTAGGGTTGAGGGTTCAGGGGTTTAGGGTATAGTGTTTAGGGGTTTAGGGTTTAGTGTTTAGGGGTTTAGGGCTTAGGGTTTAGGGGTTTAGGGTTTAGTGTTTAGGGGTTTAGTGTTTAGGGGTTTAGGGTTTAGTGTTTAGGGGTTTAGGGTTTAGCGTTTAGGGGTTTAGGGCTTAGGGTTTCAGGGTTTAGGGTATAGGGCTGCATATGGAAGTTCCCGAAAATTAGGGGCACCTTCATAGGGATCCTTTAAGGGTTCCTTAAAGGGATCTATAACGGTTCTATAAAGGGTTTAGGGTTTAGAGTTTCCGAAAATTAGGGGTACCACCTTATTTTGGTGTCCTTTTGATAAGGATTCTACTATTTAGGGTACTACAGTAGAGTCCCCTATTTTCGGAAACTCCCACATCTACCATCCTATTTTGGGTCCCGATACCCCAGAATGCCCTTATCCCCACAGTCCTAAGCTGAGCCTCCTGACACCCCCTATCCCCCTGAAAACCCTAAGGGTCCAAAGTAGCTAGTTATCATATACTCTCCAAACTAGTAACCTACATAACTACTATCCTACACCCAAATACCCAGTTATTGCATCCTTTTTCACCCTTAAAGCCGCCTCAGGAGCAGCGTACTCCAGAGTGCCAGTCATGGTCAGCGAGCCGCCCTCACGAAGAGACCTCTCTGGTTTCCGGGTCTCGGCCTCTAACTCATATGACGACTTATAAAACCCTACAAGAAGCTTGAGAAACACTCTACAAATCCTTAACGAAACCTCAGAAAACCCCTGTAAAACCGTAAAGAAACCCTATACAACTCGATCTGATGTTCCCCACCTCGATGCATTGAAGTCTGTCAAGTGAAGTGTCTCCAAGTCCGAGGACACCTTGGCTAAAAGACTCCCTAACTCACCCTAAATTCTTTTAGAGTTTAGAGTTTAGGGGTAGGGTTTATAGGCCCTAAACCATACACCTAAATTCTACACTCTAAAAGAAATCGTTTAGGTTTTAGGGCTTAAGGGTTTAGGACTCCCTGAGGACTTCACCAACAAAGCCACAAGCAGCTAAAGGCGCCTTTCTTCGATTCTCTGGACCAGGGTCTACCTATAGTCTCCATTGTAGTTCCTTTTTTGGGGTTACCTTATAGGATCCTAGCTATAAAATCGGGCAGCGCTCGGTGCCCGTGCGCTTGCGTCCTGTGAGTCGGCTTGGCCGAGTCTAGCCATCAGCTAAATGCGAAGCAAAAAGCCCGGTGCCGCCGACCCTGCTTCATCGGACCCGCGTTTTTCCATTGGGCCGCGCGGGACCTCGCCCGGAGGCCTCTCGGGGCCGCCGTGGCGACCCCAAGGAGGCCAGCCGGCGAGCATCATGAGCACTCGGGCGCCCGCAACCGGCCCTGTGGCGCGAGGCGAGGAATTGCCAGTTTTTTTTGAATGGGTTGCGGAAGCCCAAAGGGCGCGCATCATCAGCATCAGCGGGGTTCGGCCTGAGAGGGCAAGGGGAGGATCGGCGGGGGGCGGGTGCGTGGCCTTGCTTCAGGCTTCCATCTGCGCTGCCCGCCCGTGGGCGCAGCCCCTAAAATTGGTTTCTAACACAAAAAGTGGAGACTATAGATACTTTGGGTAAGAAGCAACATACATTTAGAGGTTCCGGAGGTATCCTTAGCTAATAGGGCTTATAACTATAGTTACCCTACTTATAACCCCACTTATAACTACCCATGAACCTCCAAGTAGGGTTTCGGATTTAGGGTTACAGTCTACATTTGGGAGGCACTGGCTATCCCTCGGGCTCTGGTAACTCAAATAGCAGGCGACTAGTCATATAATGCGTAGTTTAGTAGCCCGTTTTTTCGGTATCTGGAGGCCTGGGGTATGTTTAAAGTTTAGTGCTGCAGGGTTTGGAGGCTTCTTCTAGGGTCTTAGTTTGAAGGTTCTTCTGGGATATACTTGCAGGGCTCTTATACGGGTTGAGAGTTCAGAGGCTTGTGACCTCATTATTTGCCAACCACAGACTGCCACAGACACAACCTGAAGAAACAAGACGAAATGCCAAGTTTAGGGTTTAGGGCTGAGGCTGACCAAAAGCCTTTCATCCTGAATTCCAGCTCCGAACCCCCATGCCCTGAAAGCCTACGACCGAGCATGGACCCTAATTACTACCTTCGGCGGATGGCTGCAAACTTCATGACTTTTAGTATATAAGGCTCAACACAATAACAAAGATCATGGCTGTAGTCCGTAACAAAATCGGCTCTAGGATCCAGTTAAGCCCTATTTACGCCCTAAGATCCCCTGTGTGAGTCAGCCTTAAACCCTGAACCTCCATTCCTTAAATCCCATAGGCCCTACCCCTAAAACCACAAAGCACATATAAACCCTCTTCCGAGGGACTAAAATGTTCTCCGGCTTGATATCGCGGTGCAGGATACGCGCAGCGTGAAGGTAGACTACAGCACTGACCAGTTGGCGAAAAAGACCTCGGGTTAGGGTTTAGGGTTCACGAATGTTTCGGTATAGGGTTTACGGCTTAAAGGGTAGGCGGGTTGTTGAATTCGAGTCCCCTGATTCGGATTTCTTTAGAGGCATCCCCTTGCAATTAGGGTCTAAGCCCAGATCATAGTCACTGGTTTCTCGTACAGGCTCTTAGGGAGAAGACTTTAGAAACACCCTACAGGAGTTACGTAGGAACTGCATCACCGCCTGCTCAGGAGCTGACTACCCTAGCCCAAAACAGGCTAACCAAATCAATGCTGGTAGGATTTGATAAGCCCAAGAGGTTGAAGGTTACCTACTCAGCTACTAAGCCAAGGAGCATTGCGCCACTGGTTCAGCCAAACGCCCTTCAAGCGAATGCCTGACCTTTTCTGTTCAGCTTCCCTTCGATCAAAAATAGAGGTGTTAGGTTTCAACCAGTCTAGCTACAAAAAAGGTTTAAGCGCTTCCTACTGGACCTTAACCTTGCACAACCCCCCTACCCTAAACTCCGAAGTCTAAGTCCTACACTTGCTTTTGCTAAACCGGATTGTACCAAGTGACTGCACCGTGAAGGGTGCTACCTGGATGGTAGCTTAAAACGAGCACAGCCGAAGTCTGCATGTGCACGAATTCGATGGCCTGAACGAGGTTCCTCAGCTGGGTGTGCGTGTGGTGTATTTAAGGTTCGGTGTAGGCTATAATAAAGGCTTTATGCTCCTAGTAACGGAAGAGTTATAATGGAATACACTTCCTGACGAGGAGAAGCCCTAAACCCTAAACCGCTATGGAAAGAAGATCACAAAACTCTGTGAGCAAAATGCCAGCTGGCGCCTTACTACATTCTGAAGGCTTTAGATGACACCTTAAAGCAACGGTTCAGGGTTTGGGGTTTTGGGTTTGGGGTTGCATCCAAAGGAACCTCGCTGAACCCTGAAGCACCCTCGAAGATCCTGATAAGAACCAGAAGGACCGCCACAAAGGCACATTTTAGCCAATATTGGGGCCTTAACATTTGGAATCGGGTCGTGGGGCATATCAGAAGCAATCTTCGAATTTAAGGAACCCTTTCGGGAATTGGAAGCTCTGCAACAATACATTTTTTTGTTATATTTATGATATCTTCATTTTAGAAAGATTTCGAACTCTGTAATAATATAAATTGTTCTGAAAGTCGGATGCTTCAGATCCCTCAGCAGCTCGAACTCATTCCGGCGGTTGCGCACCTGAGCTCGCAAGTCATGCTCTCACCCCTGAACCGGTAAACCCTAAACATAAGCCCTCAACACTAAACCTGAAATGTTAAACCCTAACATCAAGCCCTGAACCCTCAACCCTAACTAGACCCTGAATCTTAATCCCAAAACGCTGAAGCCCAACGATGCAGTCCCGGGCTCCCGACCCCAATGGGGTTTGTCGGCTGTGTGCGGCACGTTTTGGCCCCAGAACTTCTAGAATTCAGGGTTTCGGGTTTTAGGGCTTAGAGGTTTAGGGTTTTAGGGTGTGGGTTTTCGGGATTTTAGGGGTTCAGGACCTGCAGCCCTAACCTTAAACACCAAAAACAGAGTCTGTGCGACCGAGGCACTAACTCCTCATCAGCAGCCTCCATCCACTTCATAGCGACTTCGCGGCCATCCTTCCGTGTAGTCAACGCCCGACACCAACCCTACGTCCGATACCCTGAACCTTAAACCCAATGTAGACCCGAAACCCTCAACCCTCCAGGATATGCAAAAACAAGGCTCTATCTACCTACCTACCGATCTATCTATAATATATATATATATATACAGGTAAGAACATGAATTACATAATGAGATGGTTGTCCTAGTAAGAGACATGCTTCACAATCTTTCATCAGACTCCCTTGGTGTCCTTCTTCCGGCGGGCACGGAAGACCCGGGCGGAGGATCCCTGGCCTATCATCTCCAGAACTTCATAGTTCTTCTTCCTGCGGTTTAGGGTTTAGGGTCTAGGGGTTTAGGGTTTAGGGTTCTATTTGGGTACTATAGGGTTTGGGGTCAGATTTAGGATAGTTCTTCTTCCTGGGGCTTCAACAATTTAGGGTTTGGGGTTTGGGGTAGTTCTTCTTCCTGGGGCTTTAAGAACTTAGGGCTTAGGGGTTTCAAGGGTTTTTGGTTCAGGGTTTAGGGTAGTTCTTCTTCCTTTGCTCAGGGTTCCTCTAAGGTTTCTACAGTAGGGTTTAACGGTTTAGGGTTTAGGGTCAGATTTTGGATAGTTCTTCTTCGTAGGGTTTCAGGGCGGGCACATTAGGGTTTGGGGTTGCAGGGCCCAGGCCCTAGACCCTAAAACCTTGGGTCCTTGAGGGTTTAGGGGTAGTAATGGGGGTCTAGGATGATCTCCACAACTTCGTAGTTTCGTATCGAGATCTTCATTCGAGTACTAGGGCTTTTGGCTGGCTTAGGAGGTGAAGGTCGAAGAATCCCATTTTGGCCTTGTGGTTTCAACGGGCTCTTATCAGTTTCTTGTAGGGCTTGTTGCGTTTATATGAAAAGTACTGTGTAGTTATGGTCTTCCCTTTTGCATTATTATGGAGGTTCAGAGTTTAGGCCGAGGAGCTTCGTTCTTGTTCCTTCCTTTGCGCAGGGTTTCGGCTGAAGAGCTTGTTCCAGAAGCCAAAACGATGGAACATTCCTACCCTCATGCCCTTACCTATAGGCCCCAAAGTAGTTCCTTTTTGGGATTACCTTATAGAATTCTAAATATGAACCCCAAAAAGGAACTACTTTGGGGCCTATGGGTAAAGAAAGCATAAGGAAACCTAGCACTGATCATCCTCAGCCTGAACCCATCACCCTGAATCCCCAACCCTATGAGCCCTTAACCTCATAGAGCCAAAAGCCCGGTACCCTGTACCAAAAATCTTTAAACCCGGTGTAATCAAACCCGAAAGCCCTGGAATCCTAAGCCTTCAACCCTGCAAAACCCTACTGTAGGGACCTCAATAATTTTAGTAGGGTTTGGGGGCCCATTATACTATAAATATAATCAGGAACCCCAAGATGGTATAGGTAATTATTCAGCCCCTACATTAGTACCCAAAGGCCAAGCTGCAGATTATCTGCAGAGGCTTCTTCAGTTGGCGATACTCGCCTCAGCTGTCTTTCACCAGGTCGGGTCTGACAGCTTAGGGCTTAGTCTACTGTTCCTTTAAGGGGATCCTTTAAAGGAACCCATAGGGTTTAGGGCCATCAGAGTTTTTGGGTTTAGGGTTTGAGGCTTTAGGGTTAAGGGTGCTAGGAGTTAGGGTTTAGGGTTCGGGCATTGGAGCGTAGAATTTCGGGTTCTTGGCGCGGGACCTCTCGAAATAGCAAAAACAGTCTGAGGGCTTACCTGGACCCCAAAAGTATGTAGAATATTAGCCTTTTATAGGTTTTGGGCCATTATTTTACCTACTTTTGGTGGTCTAGGTCGGGCTTCTCCGGGCTTGGTGGTTCCAGATCCTATATGAAAAGCAACAGTCCATGTTGCTTTGGCGGGTCTTAAAACTGAATGTAGGGGCCTTCACAATCACTGAAAATGGGGTTTGGGGTATGACAGTCGTTGCCTTTCAGACGCGGAAATCCCCAAACCCTATAAAGCCTAAACTCTAAACCTTAAACCCTAAATCTTTGAACACTAAAGGCTCTAAACCCACTTCAGGCGCCCTATACAAGAGCAAGCCAACAAGGCTTGTTGATGATAGGATCTGAGGAGGGTCGCAAGCAGCAAGCCAGCCGTCGATTTAGCCAGCGCCCAAGTTCAAGATGGCAAAACGAACCAATGTAGGAGCCTGCCCTAAACCCCAAACCTGTCTGGAAGACTCCGTTCCTTCCGGTGAGCCCCGTCTCTGAAGACTATTATATGCCGGCATCAGATCCTCCTACACTCACTTGGCGCACTTAAAAATATCTAAAACCCTTGCCCTGGCATACATGCACTGAACACCACCAGCCTCTAAAATTGCTAAAGCAGCCCCTTTTATTCATTATTTTGCGACGAGTTACTAAGTCCCTAAACCCTACTTGGAGGTTCATGGGTGGTTATAAGCGGGGTTATAAGTAGGGTAACTATAGTTATAAGCCTTTCTTTTTAGGGGATTTATAACCCTATTTATAACTACCCATGAACCTCCAAGTAGATGTACCCTTATAGAATCCCTAAGATCCCTTTAAAGGGACCCTTAAAGGAACCCTTATAACTACCCATGAACCTCCAAGTAAACCCCTAGACTCTGCACATTTAAAATAGTCCCAGCAGTGAGCCCAAAACCAGGGCCCAGAGGCCTCAAGCATGGCCCTGAACCCCAAATCCTAAACCTTTACCGGGTTAGGGTTTAGGTTTAGGGTTTAGGGTTTAGGGTTTAGGGTTTAGTTTAGGGTTTCAGGTCCCAAATCCTGAATCCTGAATTTCCTTTCTCTACCAACTCAAAGGCACCAGCCCGTCAGTGACAACTTCGGCAGTGACTCCCTGCCTTTCAAAACGGCAGTATGCTTTGTGACTTGAGGGTGGGGCTTTACACAGGCATGGAGTTTGAGGTTCTCACCTTTGACATTGGAGCGCGAGGCTTCCGAGTTGAGGGTCCTAGGGCTTGGGGCAGCGTTTCGGGTAGCGCACTCGGGATGTCGGAGATGGGGAGGATTTCGGGATCTGCAATTCGGGTTCAGGCTTGTCAATGATCCCAAACTCTATAGAACCCCATTCTGTAAGGGTTCCTGAGAAGATCCCTTAAAGGATCCTTTACAAGAAGCCTTAAAGGAGCCCTCAGGGTTCGCTTCAGCCACCGGGTTCAGCTCTTGGCTTTGGAACTTGGGCTCAAGACTTCAGGCGTTCTTGGCTTTGGGGTCCTTCGGAGATTCAGGTCTCGGAATGAAGGAGAGGGGAGGGGGGAGCGGGGAGCTTGGGCTTCAGGTTTAGGGTGCAGGATGTTCTTTGCAATTGGGGCTTAGTACTTTAAGCCTAAACCCTAAAGCCTAAACTATAAAGCATAAACCCTTCAGGATTTGCTTTTCGGGCCTGGCAGGGGTTTGCAGCATGAGGGTTAGAGCCTGTGGTTTGGGATCGCAGGTGTGAGAGCGTTCTAGGTTTAGGGTTTAGGGTTTGGGGTTGAGGCGCAAGGCTTCCTCGTTATGGTTCAGGCTTTGAAACTGTACCCTAAACCCAAGTAAGGCTTAAGGTCAAAAGCTTTAGGTCTGAGGCCTCGTCGGCTCCAAAGCGAAGCCTTCGCCAGCTTCATGGCAAGGCCAAGAGAGATGCGGCAGTGCAAACAGCGCGGGTTAAGCGCAGTCAAGGCTTGTGGCATAAAGTTGCTGGGGTGTAGGCTTGACGGGAAATAACGCATTCAGGAAGTGGGGGCTACTGCTTCCCTCAGCACTACGACGGATGTTCGATATGTCTCACTTCTGTGTCTAAACAGTTGGAGGACGCACCAAACAAGGGAAAGTTGCTGTGTGTTCGGGCGCCCCTAGCGTCCCTGCTTACCCCTCAACTCTAAATCCAGCAGCTTCTGAAGCATAACGGCGCGGGCCCGAAAATCAGATCGAATGCAGAAACCTACGCTTCTCTCGACGATTCCACGTGTGTTCTCGCTTAAACAAAAACAAAGACACAAACACACCACCAAACAAACAATGTAACAAACAAACAAACAAACAACGAGGTACGCATGCAAATCTATGTGCATCATACCTGCGTGTCTGACTACAACATACGGAATTATTCTACGTTTTGCTCTAGAGATATAAGTTATGTACATTGAAACGGATTGTGTTGCGTTACACTATACTGCATGTTTCACCACATGATGTGACATGATATGACGGCATGAGAAGTGATAAGATATGGCATTGTATGATATAATGTCATAGTACACTATGCTAAGTTAGAGAATATCTTACCAGAATGAACTCTATTGAGTTGTGTTGCACTGTTGTAGTGTAGTACAATACAATCTGGTGTAGTCTGGTGTCGTATGGCTTTGTGCCGTGTACTGCAGTAGCGTATCTTATTGCATTACAGTCAAGTAGTGTGCCATGGTACGGCACGGTACCTTTGGGTATGGCATGGTATGGCATGGCGTGGTATGGTCTGGTATGGTATGGTATGGTTTACACTAGTATACTTATGCCATGCCGTATAGACAAAAAGTTAAAGTGTATGTGGAAAAACTGTATGCATGTATGAATGCATGTATGTATGTATGTACGTATGTATGTATATACATGTATACACAATATATGCACATGTATTGTGCAGGCATTTGTTTATTACATGTTGCTTGTGCGTGTACATGTATGTGCACTCTTGCATGCAAGCACTCCATCTCTTCTTCGCTCCCTTCGTGTCTTTAAACCCTAAACCCTAAATCCTAAAACTCTGACCCGAAGAGTCCAAGCAGTCCTTATTTATGGTTGTTGGTACCTAAAAAGGCCCAAAAGTACTATAATCTTGAGTACTTGGCCCCTTCGGGCGAACCCTAAACCCTAAACCGTCGCAGCGGTCGGCCTTCGAGTCATCCGGCTGGGTGTCAGACACCTGCGCTGAGGCGGCAAGTCAGGGTTTAGGGTTTTAGGGGTGCTGGGTCAGAATTTGCAGATTCAAGCCTTTTCAGGGGTTTATGGTGTAGTGGTGTAGGGTGGAGCTATGTCGAGCTCCTAGATTTCAGAAGCCTGAGAATCCTGAGGCGACAAAGCTCGGCGATTCAGGATTAGGTAGGTCTGCAATTAGAGCTAGGAGTTTACGATAAAGGCTTACGGCTCCAGGAAATAGGTAAGGCTGCAATCAGAGCTAGGATTTGCAAGCGCTAGAACTGCCCGGAATCGCATCAACATAAACTGGAAACCCAACCAGGCTCTGAGGCAAAGCGCTTTCCTATGCAGGCATAAGACGTCCTGTGCCCAAGAGCCGGCTCTGATGTAGGGGGCAGGATTTTGAATTGGGCTTTGGGGGTCTACCGCAAGAGTACAGTGAGCACATGGGGACTATCAGCCAACCGGGACTTCCAGAACCGGAGCTTATTAATTGGGTTATGATAGGTGCAATAACGTCAATCAGGGAGCGTTTAGCCCTTATCGACCTGGTTTTTCGGGCCCTTATTATGATTTCCTTAAACGAATCCCTAAACAAGGTAGGTTATTATAGGTTCCAGGTAGTTGATATAACTCCCCTGCTCAGTCAAGTAGAGGGCTAGGATGCCAGAAGCAAGTTTTGAGCACTTTCGCTGGGCTGCTTCGGGATCAAGGGACTCCAAACGGCGATGCTTGGGGGTTCAACTGGGATTCAAAGTCGTAGGAGAATGTGGTTGAGGCAGCTTCATAAGGATGAGAAGGTGCATTGATATGCTGACCCATGCTTGATCTCCTTAGTCGGTCCGCTGATCTCTCGGGGGAGGTGCGCTGTGTCCGTCTGAGTGCTTTGACTCAAGATTTCTACGACTGAAGAACGACCACGGCTGGGGTCAGGACCTGGGAAATGGTGATGATTCGAAGTGACATAGTAACCTAATCACCTACGTGCTTACTTTCTTACTTACTTGCTTCCTTACCTACTTACTTTAATTGCTTACGTGCTTAGCTTGCTTGCTTGCTTACTTGCTTGCCTGCTTGCCTTCTTGCCTCCTTGCCTTCTTGCTAGACTCGAGTTTGTGGCATATTGCGGTATAAGCACAACAAGGAGCCCTAAGAAACCATACTACTAATTATTCCGGGTTCTATAGCAACCGACTCGCAGAATCGCTTTCTCTCTTCTTTTCAAACTTAATTAATTAATTAATATATATATATATATTCCAAAACAGTTTAAAGTTCTCCCATTCGCTATCTAAGCTTTTCGAAAAGCAAGGCCAGGAACCAAGAGACTAACGATCCGAGCCAAACGCCTGTACGGATGCCGGCACCGAAGCCAGGCTTGGGTTCACGATTTAGGCCGTCATGTGCACATTGCTATAGATGTGCCCTGCACATGCACGCGGACATCCTAAGTTACGCACGTGCATGCATGCATGCATGCATGCGTGCGTATGTGGATAAGGTCGTATTCTTAGTATCGTTCGTACAATGCTGCACAGAATTGCTGCGGTCAAACAAGAGCCGGTTGGGTGAAGGTGAAGCTTTGACCCCAGTACGGATCAATGAAGGCTGAAAAAACGGCTGCTTGATAATTTTTTCCATAACTTGCCCCCAAACCATTAGTCTAACCATTAGTCTACATTCATCTTCGCCTACAGTGAGCCATCACCAGCTGGACTCCCGTTCGTGCTCGAAGAAAGCACCCGTGGGCCCTTGTGCGCTCAGGAGAGCTGCCGTGGTCGCCGTGCGGGCGCCGACCTTCTGTAGGGTGTAGGCTCAGAACTTGACTAGGAGCCCTTGCACTTGAATGGACCTGTATAAACAAAAAGATACGTAAACCAAACAAAAATTAACAGACCGCATATGTAGAAGTTCAAACTTTAAACTGCGTACATACTTGGAGACCCAAACACACACACACACACGCATGGATGCAGGTATGTAATTATGCAGGTATGTATGTATGTATGCATACTGCAAAATGCCTAGCCCAATTATCAGGGCCTGTATGTTATCATAGGGACCCTTAGGGGGGTAGGGGGGAGGGGGTAGGGGACTTGGGGGGACTATACTTCCTTAAATAGGCCTTATTAAAGTCCTTAGTCGGTGTATTCAGGCTCCCTACCCCCCTCCCCCCTACGCCCCTAAGGGTCCTTATGATGTGATGCGTGTCGGTACTCAACCTCAGCCAGGCAAGGCAAAGTCTTCCAGAGGCGAGCAGGCAAAACGAGGCAGCCAGGGTCACAACGCCGTACTTGGAGGTTCATGGGTAGTTATAAGTGGGGTTGTAAGTAGGGTAGCTATAGTTTATAAGCCCTATTAGGGGACTTACAACCATACTTATAACTACCCATGAACCTCCAAACGGATCCCGAAAAACCTAGCCTTTTGATGATGTATATAAGGAAATCACAATAAGGGGCTCGCAAAAAGGTAGGTTCTTCGGGGTTCAGGTACACCCCGGTGTTGAGGAGATGTATCGCACACAAATATGGGAGTTTCCGAAGATGAGGGGTACCTTATTTTGGGGTCTTTATCTAAGGATCCTACTATTTAGGGTACTATATTAGGGTCCCGAATTTTCGGACACTCTCATATGTAAGCCAAAAAACCCAACGAAAACAGCTTATGGCAGCGCAACTCCTAAAAAGCGTGAAAGCACCTAGCAGCCCAACCCCTGAATACAAAGAACCATTGCAGCACCCGCCCCCCTTGTCCCAAAAGCACCCCTGAGTCCAACCTTCCCTTTCGTGTTCAGGGTTTGGGGTTCTACTTGGAGGTTCATAGGTAGTTATAGGTAGTGTTATAAGTCCCCTGATAAGCAATCTAACTATAGTTACCCTACGTATAACCCCACTTATAACTACCCATGAACCTCCAAGTAGGCCTAATCCCTATACCCTTATAGAATCCCTATAGATCCCTTCAAAGGGTCCCTTAAAAGGAATCCTTATAACTACCCATGAACCTCCAAGTAGGAGGCCCCAGAACATGCACGCAGACGGGACTGCGCGAGAGCCCGAACTTTTGTGCTAGTTCTGGTAAGCAAGCCCTACCCTCTAAACCCCAGAGAGTAGCCGTGGTGGACAGAAGATTAGGCAAGAACTGAGGGGATGAGTACCAAAGCCTGAAAAAGGTTAACCTTTGCAACTATGGTAGGATGATTTTAAACTCCCTTAGGGTTTAGGGTTTAGGGTTAGGATTTTTTTTCTAAACTACCTACTCAGATACTAAGAGAGTATCCCGAGCCTCTGGGCTCTGCCCACCGCGGTTCGACGACCTCGGGCTCAAGAAGCCAAGGTCTCACTCGGGTTTGTTGGGCTTTGGCTTCATAGGGCCCCAAAAGAGCACATACGCAAAAATGAGGGTAGGGACATCCCATATAAACCCCCTTATAATGAAGCCCAAGAAGGTAGGGATATCCCAATAAAATACTTATGCTTATGTCACTTATGTCCTTTGGGGGTCCCTAACTTCAGGGCTTTAGAGTTTGAGAAATTTTGCGAAGGACTGCGGGGTAGGGTTCACGGTTCGGGATTTAAGGGTTGGGTGCGGGGTGGGCAGGGGACTTTTGGGGTAAAACATGCTTGGACAGAATTAGGGTTTATAGTGTTTTGCGGGACATTGTTTCGGAGTCGGGGGTCTTGGGCCCTAGATCCTAAACCCTAAACCCTAAGCCTATGGTTACCTGTGTAGCTTGCGAACCAGGGCCTTCGCATGCTATGGAAACGAACTAGGGTTGGGGGTCGAGAAGGCCTTAAAACCCCAGGCATCAGATGTTATCTAATTATCGTTTTAGGGTTTAGGGTTTATAGGGTTGACTCTAATTCTGAAGGCTGGGAATCCACGCAGTCCTCAAACGATACCTGTGGTGCCTGCGCACGAAGCTTCCGACCCATGCTAAAAACCCGAAACCCGAGACTGAACGCCCTGACCCAAAAAGCTTGTGCAATGCGCCCAAAGCCCTTGAACCCTGATGCTGTGAAATTCAGAAACCATGATAGGGTTTAATGTTAGGGTTGCGGACGATTTAAGGCTTCTGGTGTTCAATTCTTAGGGTTTGGGACCTGTTTTTGCCGGGCTGCATGTCTGTACGGCAGTAGCCCGGGCAGATGGCATTGATCCGCATGGCTGAGCCCTCCTGGAAGACAGCTACAAGTACACAAACGGTACCAAAGGTGTAGGATGTGGCTCAACAATGACTATATGGGAATTTTCAGAAAACAGGGGTACATCTAATACTTCGGATCTTGTCAGGAGCGAGCCGACTATGAGTGTCTAGTGTTCAAGGTTGTAGATTGGGGTCGCCTATTTGGGAGTTTCCGAAAATAGGGGACCCTAATACAGTACGCGAAATAGGATTATCCTTATTATAAGGATCCCAAAATAAGGTACCCCTATTTTCGGAAACTCCCATGTCTGAAAGTCCAACATCTCATCGTGAAGGTTCCAAGCTGTCAGCTTGCAGCCATGACACGCTTCGTGCAGCCACTACTGCAACGGCCCTTGTCCTTGTTGACCTTCTTATTGTCGAGGACGACTGCAAAGCCGCCACCAAATGCAACAACATCCACGACAAGCCCCACGGTACACGGTGAACTGGAGCCATGATGACACCGACCCGGGACGCTAGCTTGCTAGCCGTTCCTCAAGAAGGCATATGCATAAAGAAACCGAAAATAGCAAGCAAGACAACCGTATAAAAGTGGTTAGACTGGCGAGTACTCTCGATAAAATTCAACATGTAATGCTGGCATAACTGATACTTTCCAGCACGCAGGAACTTTGTAGTTAAACCACGACTGTCAGTTGTTTAGGGCTTACCCATAGGCCCCAAAGTAGTTCCTTTTGGGGGTTCATATTTAGAATTCTACAAGGTACTCCCGAACAGGAACTACTTTGGGGCCTATGGGTAGGGTTTACGGCAGCCAACAGAATCTTTCCGCTTCGAAACAGGAAGGCGCTCTTGCATGGGACTGGCTGACGGGCATCCCATGCCAAGAACATCTCCTTTCGTCAGGATACGTGTACGGAAACCATATTAACTGGGCTTTTAAGTAACCAGGGAAAAAAAGTATAAACTTGTATTTTATAATGGTTCCTTTAAAAAAAAGTATTAAAGTATGGTACTCCCAAGGCCAGTTAAGCCACAATACTAGCAAGCAGCCCAGAAACCCAACCCCCCCCCCCTCCACCCCCGGAAACGAAACGACGCCTGAAAGCCTTGAAAAATATGGGAGTTTCAGGAAGCACGGGGCCCTAGTGTAAACCCTAACTAGAAAATGTTTTCATACAAGCACCTCAAGGCAAAGGTCCCCCGATTTCTGAAAGCCCAATACCCTAAACCCTAGGTCCAAAACCCTAGATCCGACTACCCTAGGCCGCACTACCCATAGGCCCCAAAGTAGTTCCTTTTGGGGGTTCATATTTAGAATTCTATAAGGTGCTCCCGAAAAGGAACTACTTTGGGGCCTATGGGTACCCTAAACCCTCAACCCAAGCCTTACCTTGTTCATCCTCGCTCCTCGCGCGCCAGCATCTTCGTGTACGCGATTACTGCAAGCTTCGACCTAGTGGGTTTCATGCGAACATCTGTGCAGGTCATGTTGATATGCAAATGCACATGCACAAATTAGGTGTGCTTCAAAATCAGTGCATGTGTACGTCTGTCGCTCTCTCTCTCTCGCGCTCGCTCTCTCTCTCTCTCTCGCTCTCTCTCGCTCTCTCTCGCTCGCTCTCTCTCTCTCTCTCTCTCTCTCTCGCTCTCGCTCTGCATATATATATATATATAGATGAGACAGGTATATGACCTTATATATACACGGGGACTAGAGGGCTGCCTGCTTGGCAAATGCTAGGTCTGCATTGAACACGTGCTTTAGGATGTAGTGTCTAGGGATGTGCAAGTCTGTACATGGACACCAAAAGTATGTAGACTAATAGCCTTTTTTATAGGTTTGGGCAATCATTTTACCTACTTTGGGGGTCTGGGTAAAGGTCAGCAGAGTGAATGGGCTTAGGCTGTAAGCGGGAGCGTCAGGGAGTAGGCAGGACTAGTCATCAGAATGCACAATTCGTGTGAGTTCGCTCGCTCGCACTTCACTTCAGTTTACTACTTGATCAATTCTGATGGGCTATAATAAGTACAGGTTGCCGGCAAAAGAGTGACTGTTAACATCCTCGAAAGAACAAGGTGAAGAGGTGCAGTACCGAGGCGATGGCAGAAAAAGAACTATCTTGCAAGTGCACCTGACTGCTCACATTCACAAGCATCTGCCAGGCACATGATGCCCCTAGTGATCCACGAAGGCTGCAAGCCCAGCACAGATCCCTGTCACAAACACCGAAATTCCACAACCAGAATACGCGTTCCACCCTAAACCAAGCTCAGGTCACGGCATGCCGTAGGAGTTGCCCCAACCCTGCTCCCGATGTTTCCCGGACTGCACAGCGGCCACGAAGCTCTGCACCAGCGCGACAAGCCTGGAGCATGAGACGCTCTGTCGGTCTGAAAACATAGCAAAAGGTCACTAAGAATAACACCTTCTTTTCTTATGACGCCTGAAACATTGTGGTGCAACATGCCCCGAAACCCTGGTCCAATCAGTAGACTCCTCTGTCAGATGAGGAGGATAGTTGCCTAATCAAGGAGAAGGATTCAGCAGGCTTACAGACGGAATCCAAAGCATCTGGCTGTAGCCTCAAGCCCTAAACCCTGCAACCCCATGCACCGACCCCTACCCCTACTGCCCTTCATTAAACCATGAATCTCCAACCCCCCCCCCACAGTGTTTAGTACCAAATAACACCTAAAGCCCCATGCCCCAGTACCCTAAAGCCAAAAAACCCAAGGCCCGCGAAGCAATACAGGGGCCTTAATAATTAGAATAGGGTTTTGGAAGTATACCATGTTATGATTATAATAAGGAACCCCCAAAATAGTATAGGTAATTATTAAGGCCCCTATAGTACTAAACCGTAAGAACTCCAAAGCTCTACTGCGAAGCCCTACACACCAAAAGCCCTCAACTCCGAAAGCTCTAAAGCCTAAACCCTAAACCCTAAACCGAACCCCTAAGGCGCTAAGAACCTTAGAGCAGAGCCCCGAACACCCAAAAAACCCTAAAAGCCCTAGAGCCCAGTACTCTACAGTGAACCCCTAAACCTTAAACCCCTAAACCCTAAACCCCCCCTAACCCCNAACGCCCACAAACACCCAGAGATCCCACAACCACCAGTGCTCCTAATGACACCCCTACCCCTAATCCCCCAACCCCCTAACCCCCCCCACCCCCCCCCCCCCCGAAACCCCTTAAGCATTCCCTATACTTTACTGTAAGGGCATGAGGCCAATGATGTTCCAACTTTCTGGCTTCTGCTATAAACCCCAAAAGCCCCTAAAAGCCCCCAAAGCGATGAAGCCGTAAAAGCCCTAATTACAAACCCTCAACTTTAAACCCCTAAATCCCTGAAAACCCGAAAGCCCTGAACCCTAAAGAGCCCTGAACCCCTAACTAACACCCTAACAACTGTTTAGGGCTTGTCCGATTTAGGGTTTAGGGTTTAGGGACCCTAAACCCTAAACCCTAAGCCCTAAACCCTAAACCCCAAAGGTCCCAAGCAGTGTCAAGCCCGGTCCTGGAACGGTCTAACATCGGCGAAGCAAACTCTGACTGCAAAGCTGGGCCTCGGCTGAGGGAGTTTAGGGTTTAGGGTCTGTTCAGGGTTTAAGGTTTAGGGTTTAGTGTTTGATGTTGGTCTTTGGTGTCTGTATTTTCTATCGCTATGCCTATTTTCCTTGTTATGAGTATTGCTAATATTGTTTCTCATGCTATTAGCTTTGTCAGTAAAATCTTATTATCTGGCTTAGGTTTTCGCAACTTGGAATTTGTTGTCCTTCTGGTTTAGGATGTTCGGTGTGTGTGGGTTGGGGTCGAGGGCACTCAAGACTTTCAGGATTTCGGGTAAACGGGTGAAATCGAAACTGAGAAATTGAGAGATCTATCAGCTCCGTAACCTCGAGGTTAGAAGTCAAGTTGCAAATGCCCCCTAAACACTGAACCCTAACCTCTAAACCGTAAACCCTAACCCCTCTAAACACTAAACCCCTAAACCCTAAACCCTAAGCCCTAAACCCCAAACCCCAAACCCTAAACCCTAAACCCCTAAACCCTAAACCCTAAACCCCTAAACCCTAAACCCCTAAACCCTAAACCCTAAACCCCTAAACCCTAAACCCTAAACCCCTAAACCCTAAACCCTAAACCATGGGTTTCCAACTTAGAGGCCGGTACCTCTGTAATCATAGCAACCCCTGTACTAGCCCTTACCCTAAGGGTCCAAAGGACCCAATAATTAGGTACTCGGGTTTGGGATAGTAGTTATGTAGGTTACAATTTTTGAGAGTATATGACAATTGGGTACTTAGACCCTTAGGGTTACAATCATAGCAGCCTACACACCCAACCGCCCTCCACCCTGGACAGCGAAACTTAGAAATACCTAAAAAAAAAAGGGGTCTTAATAATCAGAAAAAGGAACCCTAAAATACCTAAAAAAGGGGTCTTAATAATCAGAAAACAGGAACCCTAAGAAATAGTAGTCAGTACTACTTCATGCTTCTAGCACTTGATCCCCCAAGAACACCCTGGGCCACCCGGCTAAGTTGCCTGAGCTTGCCAGCCATGGATGCCACGTTGACCACCTTGGCCGGGAGAGGGCTTAGGCCTGAGCGGATGCACGGCTTTGTGTTTTTGGTTATGCCTGCCTTAGCCCACCAGAAAAAACTTTTTGTAGGGTCCCTATAAACTCCATAATAGGATTATAACAGGAACCTACAAACAAGTAGGTTTTGGTAGGTTAAGGTGTAGATTACACCTTAAAAAGCCCCTGATCCCCACCGAGCATCGCGGGACTCAGCACCCCGGGCTTGAAATGTGAACTGTCGTCGTTTAGGGTTTAGGGGCTTAGGGCTTAGGGCTTAGGGTTTAGGGTTTAGGGTTTAGGGTTTAGGGTTTAGGGTTGTGAACCAGGCCTGGTTCCCTTAAGGCATTCAAGGCTCGTCGGGGCTGGGGCCTGTGATCTACCAGTAGGACAACCAATCAATATGGGGAGTTTCCGAAAATTAGGGGTACCTTATTTGGGGGTCCTTATAATAAGGATCCTACTATTTGGGGTGCTATATGAGGGTCCCCTATTTCCGGAAACTCCCATATCTGCAATGCTATGGCGCAAAAGCCGACTGAATGGCATACGGCATACGAGCAGTTATGACATCGAAGGAGGTTTCGGGATTTCGGAGGTCTCAGGGGTGAGGTGTCACCTCAACGGCTCGCTAAAGGCTGCCTGGATTGGAGAACTCTAAACCCAACACCGAAAACCCAAAGCCCCCAAACTTCAACCTCTAAATCCACAACCCTAAATCCTAAACTATGACACCTTACACCTGGACCTCTGCATCCCGAACCTGAACTCCACAAGTCACAAGCCCCGAGCCGTCTATGCCTGAACTCAGAATTCCCGGCTCACGGTTTAGCGTTAAGGGTTAAAGTTTAGGGTAACTAGGAACACCCACCGCATGAATCCTAAACCCCTTAGACCCATAACCCTAGGGCTCCAGATACCTTAATAATGGGTTGCTAGATGCTAGTAACCTACTATTTAAGTACCTGGAGCCCTAGGGTAATACTAGCATTATTTGCAGCAGACCACAGGGGGTTCTAAGATAACCAAAAGGAAAGTATGGCTCCTGAGGAACACCCGCTGAAAACAGCTAAACAGCCCCCATGTTACCCTTGTGCATCCCGCTTGAAATGGATACGAGAACTTAATCCTACACAATCCCCTAAACCCTACACCCTGAATCCTAAACCCTACAAACCCCAAAACCCTAAACCCCAAACCCGAAAAATAAAGCCCTAAATCCTAAACAATCCACGTCACCCTGGGCTCTCGCCCGGCCGCGGCCGACCCGCGGAGGAGCGGAAGCAGCCCTTGACAGCGGGTGCCAGATTTTTCGGGTTCATTTTAGGATCCCTTCTGGAGGGTTTAGGGTTTAGGGCTGAGGATCCCTTTTGGAGGGTTTCTTCAAGGACTCGACTAAGGGATCTACACTGTAGCGACGTTGAAAGTTGGAAACCGGATTAAGGCCAAATAGTGCTGGGATTCCTTATTACATTACTCTTAAAGGTTGAGGCTATTGGGCTTCCAACTTTTGGGCTTCTTCTGTAAGCCCTAAACCGTCATCTGACAGTAGACTGGCGTTCGAGCTCGAATGTACGATTGGCAAACGCAGGGCCGGTGGCGAGCACCGAGGTCGGATGTGGTTGGTGTGAGCAAGTTGCTGGCATTCCGTAGCCTTAAACCCATACCGAAGATCTGACGCCCAAAAACTCCTAAACCGTCGAACCCTGAAGGTGTGCCGATATGCCATGCGTGCAACTCTAATGATCACATCAGGACGTGTGGATACACAACTCTCAGGTGTGAGCGACTTATGCCGGGGTGGTTCAGGGTCTGCCGGATCACCAGCATGTGTATTATAAGTATAGTATAATATACCTCCAAACCCTATTCTCAGTATTAAGGCCCCTATAATATTAGTTACCAGGCGACTAGAAGGAGATACGATGACTCACATCCAGACATTGTGTCACTAGACTAACCTGCTAGACCTGGTTTGTATATCTAGGGCTCGAGGACAGAAGTCGAATAGACAAGCCGCTACTAGTAAACTTCCAGTGCTCGGTCCGCTGGTAGATGACTTCGGGTTTAGGGTTTAGGGTTTAGGGGCTGGTAGATGACTTCGGGTTTGATGTTCTTGGTTTCACTCCAGCCACAGACCCTGAGCCCTGAAGCCACGGCTTCTGTTGCTTGGTTGGTTGGGAAGCATTTCCGTGTGATGTGGGAGCTGAAGCTGCAAGTTGCAATGACGTTGCACAACAGCAACTATCCTGAAAGAAACAGAGGCTGACATGTATGCAACATGGAAAAATCGAGCTGCCGGGATCTGCTGCCATTCCTGCTTGCTGGGTTCGAGCCATCAACTCATCAAACCGTCCCCCGAACCGCAAGCCTAAACCCTAAAACTATAGGGGCCTAAATAATTTATCCTATGATATTTGGGTGGTTCCTTGTTAATTATAAGTATAGTATAATGGGCCCCAAAACCCTACAACTATCCTGTCAAGCTGCGATCGGTGAGCCGCATGGTCGCGAAAAAGTTGATGGCGAGCCTGGACACATAGCAGACACATATCCGGACTTGGGGCTCAGGGTTAGGAAATTACTTCTAGGTTCCTGAGTAGCCCCATTATGATAAGGGTACCCTTTTTCCTACTGTTTGGTTTTAATAAGGGAGCCCTAAACCAAAAAGGGCAAAAGGGTACTACTCAGGAACCTAGACTTCGCCTTGAATTATTGTTGCATCGGAATGTCAGCGACAATGTCGACAGCATAAGATATTCTCGTACGGCAAAATGACAAAACGCCTGACATAGAGTGAACACGCATGGGCGTCGTATTGCATTCAACTTCTCGCCAACTGAAACTTGACACGCCAGGAAAGAATTGAAGCTGTTCATGTGTATGGATGGAAGGTTAAGTTCTCTAGGAGTTTAATAACGTACCATAACACAAAAGCTCTTAATAAAGAACAATGGCTTCAAGATACAACTTCTAATTCCAGATCACACCGATTCTTCCCGAAATCAGTACGCCCGGAATATATAGCGGTTCAGGGGCCCAGGGTTTGGGGTTTAATTATCGGGTTTAGCCATCCCTTCCACCATGAATGCTGCGAAGGGCGTTGGCACTGTCTGATCCTTGAAAGGCGTGGGATCAGCGGCTTTGAAGGCAATGGCGGCGTTGTTGACAAGAACATCCAACTGCTGATACTTCGTCCTGAGTTCGTGCTCTAGTACCCATGTGGCCACATGATCAGGACTACTCGAAGAAAAAAGCCAGTGCTACGGGAAATAACTAAGTCCCAAGAGCGAAATTCTAGACTCCAGAAACGATCGTGCTGCTGTCAGCAGTGTCATCTGTGGTCGCGACGACAGCCACTGCGAAGAAGATGATGATGATGACGTTGGTGTTGATAGAGGTGGCTGGCGAACCCCAAAACTCCAACCTCCAAAAACCCTGAACCCTTCATCCTACACTCCTTAAACCCTGGACCCCAAACCCAAAAAAAGCACAAGGAGCCACCAAAATCCCTAAACCTTATGCGAGGCTAAGGATCTCCATGGTGGAGGCAAATGCTTCGATGGATGCATCGGAACCCAAGTCCTCTGTGTCATGGGAGGGACCGGTTTAGGGTTCAGGGTTTAGGGTTTAAGGGTTAAGGGTTAAAGGTCTAGGGTTTAGGGGTTTAGGGTTTAGGGTTTAGGGGTTAGGGGTTTAGGGGATCTATGTCAGGTAACCTGGGGACCTTGATCGCTGAAACAGGGTGTTGTAGTTCATATGATGATGGATTTGATTGGGCACTAGGGCTTCATGTATGGGCCTGACATTTTGCCCCAATCCCATGTAAGGTTTTCGGCTGTCAAATTTGTTTCTGTTCCTGCATATTGGTCGGTAATCAAGAAAGCCCCTTCACTAGACACTCAATGCCACCCTGACCCTATATCCTAAAACCCATGATAGTAAGTAGACCTATTCTGACTCCCCTAAGCCCCATTTGTTGTACTATTCCAATTATATGAAGGCCGTCTATACTAAGACACCAAACCCTTGCAGTAGCCGTTATAGAATTCCTTTAAAGGAGCCCTGTTCTAGTTATCAGGGCCCCAAAGCCTTTCAACCCTAGTAGTCCCTAAACACTACACAAAAAAGCAACTAAACCCTGAACCCTAAACCTTAAGCCCAAAAACCCTTAAACCCTTGAGCCATTAAACCATTAGGCCCTTCAGCCCGAAACCCAAACACCCTTAAACCCTGAACCTTTAAACCCGAAAACCCTTAAACCCTAAAAACCCCTAAATCCCAAAACCCTCAAACCCTTAAGCCCGTGAGCCCTGAATAAGCCCAAGAGCCCTAAAACCCTAAACCCCAAATCCCTTAACCCCCAAACACCCTACACCCGAAACGCTACCTTAAACCCCTTCCAACATCCTTATAGAAACCCTGATAGAACCCCTTTACAGGCACCCTATAAAACCCTTTGAAGGAGCCCTATAAAGCCCTTTAGAGGAGCCCTATACCCCTCATAGAACCCAAACCCTAAACCGCAAACCCCAAACCTAAAGCCGTAAACCCTAAACCTAAAACCGTAAACCCCAAACCTACAACCGTAAACCGTAAACCTAAAACCCTAAACCTATACCCCTCATAGAACCCAAAATTATCCTTATAGAAACCCTCATAGAAACCCCTTTAAAAGGAACCCTTAATCATCCATATAGAAACCCTCATAGAGCCTCTTGTAAGCCCTGGATTTTGTGCCGGGGCTCGAGGACTTCGAACTCGCAGCCCAGGCGCCTCGCGGCCTCAGAGCCGCGCTCTGGACCTAATGGGTCTTTAGGGTCTTTAGGGTTTAGGGGGTTCGGGTTTAGGGTTTAGGGGTCAGGGGGTTCGGGGTCTAGGGTTTAGGGTTAAGGGGTCAGGGGTTAGGGTTTAGGGTTCCGTGTAGGGTTGTGGGTTTAAGGCTCGGTTTAGGGTTGTGGGTCTAAGGTTTCGATCAGGGCTCCGAGTTCCGTTTAGGGGTCCTTCAAGGGATCCAGGAGCATTCTACAAAGAATCCCTGGGTTCCGATCAGGGTTTAGGGCTTGAAGGCTTTTTTCTAGGGAGAGGGGAGCTATGACAGGGAGTCTATAAAGGGTTCTGTTTGGGGTTTCGGGTTTAGGGTTTAGGGTTTAGGTTTAGGGTTTAGGGTTTAGGGTTTCGGGCTTTGCTTTCTATAAAGAGGTTCTACAAGAGTCTAGGGTGCAGGGCCTTTAGACAGGGCTTAGGAAGTCTTGCTGGCCCTTTGATTTCGATGCTTGGTGTTTTGAGCCGAATTTTGTGTGGCGGCAGTTTTGGGTTTCTGATGGACTTTCTCAAAAAAACCTAAGCTTTAAACAATGAGCGGCAAACCCCGAGACCTTAAATTCCGGAAGACCCCCTTTCTGAGCCTCAAACCCTAAACATTCAACCCTGAACGCCCTAACAAACCTTAGTGAACTCTTTCGGGCCCTAACAAGACTTCAAGACCAACATCAGGGCGTGATGAAGCCTTTCTAAACCCTGAAAGGCCCCTGCAACACCCTAGAGGAATTCGCACAAAATCCTGCAAGAACCTTTGAAGACACCACATGATAGAAACGCTCTAAAGAGATCCGCTGAGAAACCCGTCTCTGATGCTGAAGGCCCCTTATACTAAACCATTGCAGAAACACTTTAACACAAACTCCACGGTTTAGGGTTTAGGGTTGAGGGTTTAGGGTTTAGGGAGTAGCCCCATTATGATAAGGGTACCCTTTTTCCTACTGTTTGGTTTTAATAAGGAGCCCTAAACCAAAAAGGGCAAAAGGGTACTACTCAGGAACCTAGTGAAGAAACCTGATCCAGGACCCTCCTTGTGCCCTCAAATACGGGTCTATGGTCCCTAATAGTAGGTATTTAGTGTCTAATAGAAGGTAGAAGGAGGGTCTTGGATAACGATACTCTTTGAAGCAAGCGCTATAGTAAACATTTAAAGAACGCCAAGAGCAAACCCACTCCAATTAGGAAGGGCCCTAAACAAACACCCTGCAAGCCCTTACGGGAGACCTTGACAGGACCCATGCCAAACCCTACACCCTAAACCCGGCGGAGATCCCCCTGAACCCTAGAGATGCCTTAAAGGAACTCCTATAGTACCCTTTCAAGGAACCCTAAACCACTCGACTATCCGCTCAGAGCCGAAGTGGCTGCGACAGGCGATGACGACCCGTAGGCCGGCTTCCTGCTCTTACTTGAGCTTCCTTATTTTATTATACATAATATTTTTATGGTTTTTGTAAAGAGATAAGGGTTCCTCAAAGGGATCGCTTCTAGAGGTCTTATCTAAGGGTCATACAAGCATTCTATAGGGGTCTGAATACGAAGGATTCAAGGCAATAGTTCTGGGGTGTCGTTCTGAGTGCCCTAGACTTTGGGATTTGGGGTTGAGGGTTCAGGGTGTGGCCCTAAGGGTCCAAAGAACCCAATAGTTAGGTACTTAGGTTTCGGATAGCAGTTATGTAGGTTACTATTTGCGAGAGTATATGGTTATTAAGTACTCTTCAGGTTCGGGGTCCTGGCCGCCAAGAAGGGTTGGTTGGCTTAGGGTTCAGGGAACAGGGTTAGATGTGGAAGCGATAGTAGTAGAAGTAGTGGTGGTAGTACCAGTCGACGTTGCCGTCGTCGTAGTAACAGCAGCAGCAGTAGTAGTTGCTGTTGTCGTCGTAGCAGTAGCAGTAGCAGTAGCAGTAGCAGTAGCAGTAGCAGTAGCAGTAGCAGGAGCAGCAGCAGTAGCAGCAGCAGCAGCAGTAGCAGGAGTAGCAGGAGTAGCAGGAGTAGCAGGAGTAGCAGCAGTAGCAGCAGTAGCAGCAGTAGCAGCAGTAGCAGCAGTAGCAGTAGTAGTAGAAGTAGTAGGAGGTAGTAGTAGTAGTAGTAGTAGTAGTAGTAGAAGTAGAAGTAGAAGTAGTAGTAGTAGTAGTAGTAGTAGAAGTAGTAGAAGTAGAAGTAGTAGTAGTAGTAGTAGTACCAGTAGTACCAGTAGTACCAGTAGTACCAGTAGTACCAGTAGTACCAGTAGTACCAGTAGTACCAGTAGTACCAGTAGTACTAGTACTACTGGTACTACTAGTAGTACTAGTAGTACTAGTAGTACTAGTAATACTGGTACAAGCCCTAGGGCCGAATGCCACGGACCTGCTGCAAGAACTACTGCAGGAGCTGTGGCGATTAGAACTTAAATTTGGAGCGGAAGAGGGGGGGGCGGTGGGCTAGACATTACCGTAGAATTATGTAGGGTAACCACTTTTCCTCATGCGACCTACCTTCATTACATAACAAGTTCCATGTGCTGTGACATTTTTAAGTACTTAGACCCGTCAAGATCAGAACAGGGTCTTAGGCCGCACCATAGTACAACCTAAGATGGACATGTCAGACTAAAGCTTGACTGTATTAATTACTGCTGATCACCTGGCCCCCATAGCCAACAACCATAATTAGCCCCGTTGTGGGTTTGGGGTCCCATGCTTTAGATGCCCTTTCTGCAGTAGTTAAGCGAGGTGTCCGAAACCCCGGGCGATCACACCCTAAACCCTAAACCCTGGCGTCCTGAAGCTGTCGAGCGATGTAGAACCCAACACCTTTGTTGGCGCCTGTGACCACCTGCAGCTGCGGAGCCCTTGGGGTTTAGGGTTTAGGGTTTGTCTGGAATCCCAAAACCCAGAGCGAACACATAAACGCTACTGGTGTTGTTGCTGCCGTTGCTACTGCGACAGTTCTTGTCATAGCTAGCATGGGTGTCAACAATGGCTCATGCTATAAACACGCAACCCTGTAGTACTGCACTACATGCAACCCCTTTCTACAGCCCTTTGCACTCCTTCTAGCACCCTGTAGAAAAGTACTCGTTTACCCTGAACTCTAAACCCTAAACCCTAGACCCGAAACCCTAAACCCTAGACCCTAAACCCTAGACCCTGAACCCTAAACCCGGCGCAGCCACGGCCAGCCGCGCCATCGCCAGGGGGGCAACCCCAGGGCTTCGCAGCAGCGGCGACACGGCGAACGCCATGGTTAGGAGCAGGCTCCGCAGAGGCATTCGGAGTAGTATAGGGGCCGTAATAATTAGAATAGAATTCCTTAAAGTGGTCCATAAGGGTTACTGTAAGGGCTGTTATAATAAGGATTTAGTATAGGGGCCTTAATACTTGGAATAGGGTTTTGGGGCCCATTATACTATGAATTTAATGAGGAACCCCCGAAGCAGTATGCGTAATTATTCCGGCATTCAGAGTAACATGGACCTGAGTTGTGTTAACACACAATAATCCAGTGCCCCAGTAGTGGGGCCCTTTCTGCAAAACCCGAAAGTTGCAACCCGAACCCACCCAAAAAAAATAAAAGGCAATCTAGATTCGCGAGGATGAGGCGCCTGGGATCGAGCGATCGTATGCAGCAGTAAGACCAGATGCAGCTTCAATTCCTTCACGTCGGTCAACTCTCCCACCGGCATGCTGTCCACCTCTTCCCCTGACAGCATCCTGATGTGCAGAATTGCGCTGGGAGACTGAGCGGCGCAAGCTACTGACTTCCGGCTATTGGTCGATTCTTGCTGCTCCAAAGAAGAAACAAACAGTTGTTGGCTCTCCAAATATACAGTGAATGTACTGTGAACCCAAGAAAGTTCGAACATGGGTTGAGGATGATTCGTGCTAGGACTCCCTCTACTTTACCGTAAGGGCATCAGTATGATCGCGCCCCAACTTTCTCCCTACTGCCCCGAAACCCTAAAACCCTATAAGACCTGCGGCTTTTCGCTACGCCAGTCGCCGACGAACACAGCGCTCTCGTGAGCCCCCCTCCATGCGTTGCTTCATGTCCTGACTTGTTTAGGGGCTTTCCGGGCTTACAAACAAGTTGGGGGATTGAAGGGTCCGGTTGCTGAGGGTTTAGGGTTTTTAGGAAGGTTCGTGTAGGGCTTCAATTTCAAGAGCCATTGCTGATTCATAGGGCTCTTATGCGGCATGATAGCGCTTTAGGCTTTAGGGGCTTTTGGAGCTTGAGGGTTTAGGGCCCATTGAGTGGTTTAGAGTATATCGGCTCGGCAACTTTAGGGCAGGGTGAATTTCATGGTTTGGGTCGCAGGGTCCTGCAGGGCTCTTGGGAATCTTGCTGTGTTTGAGGCTGTTTAAGGTTCGGGTTCGGAAACTCAAGTCATTGCAAGGGGCGTCCGGTTTGCGGGCGTGTGGGGATGTGTGGGGTTGAGTGCAGGGGTTCTGGGTCCAGGAAGTTTAGGGGATGTACAAGGGCTCAAGCTTTAGGCTCTGAGATTTAGAAGCTAGAGGGCTGTATGGTTTAGGATTTTGGAAGTCGTGGTTTAGACGTGGCAGCCTCATAGGTCTTGCGCCGGGCCTGCAAGGTTTACAAGGTTTCAAAGTCTTGGCTCTCGTGTTTAGAGTTTAGGACTTTAGGCTGATGCACCACATAGATACGTATATACATACATATATATATATATATCATAATATATGTACATCTACTACATATATGTATGTATGTATGTATGTATATATATATATGTATGTATGTATGTATGCATGTATGTATGTGTATGGCTGAGGGTTTGAAGCCTAGGAACCAGTGGCTGATATTGCAGGTTTTGGACTGCAGGTCCGGACTATAAGCTTTGAGGTCGAGGACTATAGTTGGAGGCGTCTTCTCCACTTTCCGTAAACTTGCCCACCGTATCAATCACGCACATATATCCACAGCTCCGGTGGAAGCAGCGGTCGAGGACTATAGGTTTAGGGTTTAGGGTTTCCGTTTTAAGATTTAGGGTTTAGGTCTGAAGGTTTAGGGTTTAGGTTTTAAGGTTTAGGGTTATAGGCTTCAAGGTCTAGGACTTTTGGCGTTAAGGCTAAGGGGCCAGGGCTGGAAAATTCAGGAGCTGCAGGGCTGAATGGTGCAAGAAGGGGTCTCCTTAGGTCTGAGAAGTTCCTTGAGGTTCCTGAGTAGCCCCTTTGTAACAAGGGGGGGGCAGGGGGGNTGGTGGGTGGTGGGCGGTGGGTGGTGGGTAGGGGGGTAGGGGGGTACCCTTCTTCCTACGATTCGGTTTTAAGAATGGAACCCAAGAACAAGAAAGGCAAAAGGGTACTACTCAGGAACCTAGTCCTTAAGGTTTTAAAGTAATACCCAGCAACTTGAATAATTCGAACGAGTTTTCCTAAGGTTTTGGGGTTTTGCCAGGGTTCAATGTAGAGGCATCTGTAATGAGTAGAATAGTGTTTAGGGATTTCTTAAACGATTACCTAAATATACAGTCTAACGAAAAGTATAGACGATCTTGCCTTTGGTTGCGCTTGACCTCAGGCTAGGAGTCCTCTGGGGCTACGACTGCAACCCTATGCTAGGCCCTAAACCAAGCTTGCGCTGTTGGGCTTCGGGCACGTCTTGCCCCTTGCAGGGTGGAATGTGCGGAAGGATCGTCTTGTACTCTTGGTTTAGGGTTTAGGATTACTCACATGGGTAGTTGTCAAAATTATGGCCCCTTTTTGGGTACCCTAAATATTAGGTGCCGTATTATAATAGGGGCCCAAAAAGGGACCCTAATTTTGACAACCACCCACATGAAGCTCTAGATGCTCAAAGGACGCGGTGGGGATCATAGAGCACATGGTTTCAGATTCAGGGCTCAGGGGTTTAAGCGTTGGACCTTGCATGGGCGCTTCCGAAAATAGGGGACAGTATTCTAGTACCCTAAACAGTAGAATCCTTATTCTGAGGCCCCCCCAAACATGAGGTACCCATAAACCCTAAACCCCTAAACCCTCATTTTCTGCAACTCCCACATGGGTGGTTGTCAAAATTAGGGTCCCGTTTTGGGTACCCTAAAGGATAGGCGCCGTATTATAATAGGTTTAGGGGTTTAGGGTTTATGGGTACCTCATGTTTGGGGGGGGGGCCTCATAATGAGGATTCTACTGTTTAGGGTACTAGACTACTGTCCCCAATTATAATAGGGACCCAAAAAGGGACCCTAATTTTGACAACCATCCACATACAGTTCAGGACAAGTCCAAGGCTCCACGAAGTCAACCAGGATCGTGTGCTTGCCTCGGCCCCAGCCCTGAACCATCAAACTCCACGTCCTTAATAAAGCGTTTTAATAGGGTTCCCTTTAAGGGGATCCTTAATGGGGTCTATAAGGGATCGTTAATGAGGTTCTATATCAGGGGCCTTAATAGTTAGAATAGGGTTTTGGGGTATATTATACTATATAAGCATAATAAGGAGCCCCCGAAACCATATTCTAATTATTAAGGCCCCTAAACAAAATCCTTATAGTAGCCCTTACAGTAGCCCTTATGGACTCCTTTAAAGGAACCCCAAACCAATCAAATCAAGGCCCCCACATTAATTTACCTTTGACCTCTTCGGGGCAGCAGAGCCCCTATGCAATCCCCAAGGCTGGCGTTTTGGGTTGCGAGGGAACGTGGCCTTCAATTTAGGGCTTCGGGTTTAGGGTTTAGGGCTTGGGGTTTAGGGTTTAGAGTGGGTTGAGTTTCAATCGGAATCTGATGGGAAGAGTGCAACAACGACTTAGCACCGGGCTGGCGGCACACCGCACACCAAAGCGAATGGTAGTACATCGATACCCCTAAGGGTCCAAAGGACCTAATAATTAGGTACTCGGGTTTGGGATAGTAGTTATGTAGGCTACAATTTTTGAGAGTATATGATGATTGGGTACTTAGACCCTTAGGGTACTTTCCTGAGCAAAAATCTTTCGTTTTGGTCTTCCCACGTAGGTTTTGGCGGTGGCACCAGGAATTTGGTACCATGATCCAATCAGTTAGCCGTATCGTTGACAAACTTAGAGCTGCTCGGAGAGTCTTTTTTCTCAAGAGGGAGCACCTGTCACTCTGCTTTTCTTTGCTCGCCCAGACGGTCAGTCCGCTTCACCGCAAAACCCTATTCTAATTACTACGGGGCCCCAACAGTACTCCACTGCTACGCAAGGCAAGCGGATGTCAGATTCACGGTTTCATGTCGAGGCCTCAACGATTAAGATAGGGTTGCTTTTCGGATCAGGATCCTTTAGGGTTTTTGTATTGTATAAGGGCATGACTAACTGGAATACGGTTCGGGCGTGCATAATATGATACCGAAGGAACACTGCTACACAATTATGGAAGCCCTTTCTTACCCTACAAACCCTAAAAAGCCCTGCCTAAACCCTCAGCCTCCAACCCCAAAGCCCCAAACCCTGAAGCTTAAGACAACGACAACTGAAGCCTACCCTAAACCCTGGACCCTAAACCCCAAACCCTAAACCCCAAAACCCTAAACCCTAAACCCTAAACCCTAGACCCTAAACCCTAACTGTCCAGTGATCTCCAAGGGCAGGATGCCCATCGGGACTCTCCCGAGGCGGTCGCCCCCGGCCAGGAAAGCCTGAAGTGAACAGCATCCCAAATGGGAGTTTCCGAAAATTAGGGGCAGCTTATTGTGGGGTCCTTATAATATTGATCCTACTATTTATAGGGTACCAAATAAGATCCACTATTTTCGGAAACTCCCAAATGAACACGCGAGGGAGTGCGCGGTTTAGGGTTCGGGCTTTGGGGTTTAGGGGTTGGGGGTTGGCTGGAGAAGATGCGCAGTTGCTACAGCCTCTACCTGAGATGAGATTGCGTGCTTCGGCGCCCTAAGCCCCTCTCCCTAAGGGTCCAAGTACCCAA
This sequence comes from Symbiodinium sp. clade A Y106, assembly GCA_003297005.1. NCBI lineage: Eukaryota > Dinophyceae > Suessiales > Symbiodiniaceae > Symbiodinium > Symbiodinium sp. clade A. The sequence goes on along the minus strand of BGNK01001153.1, from coordinate 114,379 downwards.
TTATCATATACTCTCAAAAATAGTAACCTACATAACTGCTATCCCAAACCCGAGTACCTAATTATTGGGTCCTTTGGATCCTTAGGGTCTTATATAACCCCTAAGCCCGGCACCCTCAAACCCTAAACAACCGCCAGCGATGTAGTAGAAGCCCTTGGAAACCCCATAGCCTCAATCCTTAAGAGTAATGTAGGGAATCCCAGCACTATTTGGCCTTAATCCGGTTTCCAACTTTGTGGCGTTTACTGTAATTAATCCCTGAACCCCCCAAACCCCCTAATCCAGATTTACTGTAAACTGGCCTTAAGCGGCTTGGGGCAGGAAGCCCCACAGTGTCTGTGACCAACTACCAGGACCCTCCTTGTGCCCTCAAAAGTAGGCATTTAGGGTCTAATAGAAGGTAGAAGGAGGGTCTTGGTAGCTCACTAGCTCCTCCTAGTTGCTGAGTTCATAAGCCCCCAAAAGTCTACACTTTCAGTTTTAGAGTGGGTAATATTATCCCAAAAAGTGCACACTTTCAGTTTTATAGTGGGTAATATTATCCGACAAAGTGCATGCTTTCAGTTTTATAGTGGGTAATATTATCCCAACAGGTGTACACTTTCAGTTTTATAGTGGGTAATATTATCCCAAAAAGTGTAAAGTGTATCCACTCAGCCACTAAGTCCTGAAAAAACAGGCTTCGCTTGCCTGGTGAAGGGCCTCGACGACATCTTGGCCTTGGCTTTCGGGTTGGGGAGCTTTGTGCTTAGGATTCAGGCTTTCGCAGCACACGGTGGATGTCAAGTTTGTAGTCTCAAAGCTTTGGATCTGGCTTCTGGCCTCCAGGAACGGACTGGCCTTCAGAGAACAAGCTACATAAGTTGGGGTCTTGGAAGTGGGAGTTGTCCTGGCAGTGCTACTCCTTGCAACTCCTGAAAGGGATGCTCATCAAAAGCATCAGAGAAGACCTCTGCTGCTTCTTATGAACTCCCTGTTCCGATGCGTCGCTCAGGGCAGTCTTCTGGGAATTAGCACCCATGGACCACATTTTTCATTGCTTTGAAGGATTATAGGGGGTTTTAGGATGTTAAGGTTCAGGGCTTCAAAGTAGCACCTAGACCAAGTACCCTCTTCAGCAGCCCTTATTTACCTTTGCAGAATGTGAGACCCCGTTAAGGGATACTTGCGGGGTCCTGGTACTGTAGGGCCTTTCTAATTAGAATAGGGTTTTAGGGTATTTATTTGAAGGAACCCCAAAATTGTCTAGGTAATTATTAAGGCCCCTACATTAATCCATGAATCACATCCTCTCAGCCCAAATTGATGATTTTGTGATTTGGGGTTTCTAAACCCTAAACCCTACACCTCAACATCTCGTCACCCTACACCCCAACACCGCAACCGTAGAGCGTCCTACACGCTGTCTGAGGTGGGGGCTTTCTTTGTCGAAAGCCTTGAAGCCGTCCTTCTTACGGTTCAGGGTTTGGGGCTGACGGTTTAGGGTTCAAGGTGTGGGTTTTAGGGTTTAGGGTTCAGGCATGCATTCGGGTTTAGGCTGTGATGATACCGCTGGCAAGCATTCAAACCATGTACGGTAAGCGGGGTTTTGGATTTACGCCCTGAATTCCCTCACCATCCACCACAGCAGGCAGGCAAAGTGGCCCTCTGGGCCTCGGCATGGGGCCTCGTTGAAGTTTGAAAGTCTGTCTGGTTCTTAGTAGGGAATGGGGGAATGGGTTATTGGGACTACTATAGGGCACCTTAAGGGACTATCATAGGGATCCATTCCCCCATTCCCTAACCCCTAAACCCTAAACCCTATAGATACCTTAAAGGATCCCTTAAAAAGACCCTACATCCTCAAAGGGATCCATTCCCCCATTCCCTACTAAGAACCAGACAGAAGTTCTCTCATGTAGAGTTCTGCGAGACCCGCCGCCTTTTTGGGGTTGCAAGGGTTTTGGGAGGCCGCTACTACCGGGGCCTTAAGAATTAGAATAGGGTTCCTTTAAAGGGGCCATAAGGATTACTATAAAGGCAATTATAAGGATTTGGTATAGGGGCCTTAAGAATTAGAATAGGGTTTTGGGGCCCATTATACTATGACTATAATTAGGAACACCCCAAAATAGTACTGGTAATTATTGAGGCCCCTATATTAATCTCTGGAAGGCTTTCGCCCGACTTTGTGGTCCCTCGGTTGAACCGGCTTGGGCAAGACTGGAAGCCCCCTGACCCTCAGAGCCCATCCAAAGCCCAAAGCCCCCGAAGTACGGCAGGATAGACCTGGCTACCTAAACCCTATAAACCCTACGGGCCCTAAACCCTATGAGCCCTATATAGCCCCAGAACCTATAACGTCTACAAGCCCTATACACCTCATAAACCTTTAAGCCCTATAGGCCCTAAATCCTGAACCCCTAACCCTAATTGAAGCCGTATGATAGAGGCCTGAATCCTGAAACCCTAAACCAGTAACCCAGAGAACCCAATACCCCTTAAATTAAGGAATAGACCTTAAATTATCGAGGCCTTAATATTATGATTTAAGGTATATTCCTTAATTAAGGGGTATTGGGATCTCTGGGAAGGTCCTTCACGCTGAACTCCCATACTCCTGGCGCAGCTCCGCCCGGTGCCGTTCGCTTGCCGGGCGGCGCGGTTTCGGCCGGCAGCACCTGGGGAGGCGAAGGTGCTGGGGTGAGGGCTCTAGATTCTAGGGCTTATAAGGCTTCCAAATTAGCTCTGTTGGCTTTTATTTGGGTTTTGGTGCTTTTAGGGTTCAGATGGCTTGGTGTAGCTTTTCAGGGGTTTACCTATAGTCTCCATTGTAGTTCCGTTGATTGGTTTAAACAGATTTAAACAGCTTTGCTTTACATTTAGGATCCTACTTATAAGGCAACCCAAACAAGGAACTACAATGCAGACTACAGGTGGTAGTTGTCAAAATTAGGGTCCCTTTTTAGGTCCTTATTATAATACGGCACCTAATATTTAAGGTACCCAAAAAGGGGACCCTAATTTTGACAACCACCCAGGTGGGGTCTTGACGGATCGACTTCGATGGAGTCCCGCAAGGATGTTGGGAGTCAGGTTTGCGTTTGGTTTGGAGCTGATTTTCGCACTTGCCTTCACCTGTTTCGGAGGGATTTCGGGCCTTAACCCAAAAACCCTACGCAAACCCTAAACCCAAAACCCTAAACCCTAACTGTCCAGTGATCTCCAAGGGCTAGGAGTGCAGGATCTTGGGGGTGGAGGGTTTGCAAAGTTCAGGCGGGCCTTCAGTGGGGGAGCGGCGGGTTGAGGGGTGCTTCGCAGCTGCTGAGACACTTTGAGGGCGTAGGGTTCAAGGTGTTGGGGCTGTTGCAATAACTCGATTGTGGGCTTCTTAAGGGCCCTGTACTATATCCTTAATAATTAGAATAGGGTTTGGGGGTCCCTAACACGAAAATTATACTAAGGAACCCCCTAAAATAATATAGGTAACTATTAAGTCCCCTATATTAATGCTGCTTTTTTCGACTCAGACTCTTCATTTAGAAAAGTGGCAAGAAGTCCTACCCATACCACAGTGCTTTGGCAGCTGTACAGTACCATTTCATGCAGGCCTCGCTTTCCTGCTTAGGATAGTGAAGATATGGAAAAGAAGACAACTTCAACGGGTGATATAGTATATAGGGTTTAGGGTTCAGTCATATAGTATAGCGCTTTCTTACACGGAACCCTGAAGAAGGTATGCCTATGATTCGGGATTCCTATGATTCGGGAAATGCTCATACGGAGGGGTCTGATCGATGCGGGCCTATCTTGTAGGTAAGTCTCCATCCTTACTACCCTATAATTTAAGACGTGGGATGAGTTCACTGTACTGTTGCTAGGCGCTGAGGATGCATGAAGTCCTCCGCTCCTCAAGCTTCGCAGAGTCATCCCAAAACAATTGCCGCGACACCCCGAACCCCAAGCCCTAAGCCTTGAACCCTAAACCCTACCTTAACCCTGAATAACCTACCTTTTTAGGGTTCCTTATTATGATTTCCTTATATAAGTCCTTAAAAAGGTAGGTTATTCCGGGTTAAGGTAGCCTCTACACCTTGAACCCTATAGGTACATCTTTCAACCCTCAGCCAAGTGGCACGTCGAGGCATCGCTGCATCTCCGCGCTCCTCGAGACCCTTCCCACGGCCCTTGCCGCCCTCGGGCTTTCGGCCTCCCGGCAGGACATCCTCGGCTCTGAGAGAATCGAGGATGTAGGGTAATATAGGGGCCTCAATAATTAGAATAGGGTTTGGGGGCCCATTATACTATAAATGTAGTAAGGAACCCCCAAAATAGTATTGCTAATTATTTAGGCTCCTATATTATAAGGTTAAAAGATTCAGGGTTTACTGTAGGGGTTTCAGGACGCAGGGTTAGGGGATTAGGGGCAAGGGTTCAAGGTTGAGGACTTCGTGAGCCTTGAGGCTTTGTTTGTGGTTGTGGGGTTTAGGGTTTACCTTAACCCTCAATAACCTACCTTTTTAGGGTTCCTTATTATGATTTCCTTATATAAGTCCTTAAAAAAGGTAGGCTATTCCGGGTTAAGGTAGGGTTTAGGGTCTAGGGGCTGCCAGTACCGGACCATAGCGGCACACGTGGAACAAGGTTTCACCCTTAAAGCGCGCACTGCGACCTCCACTGGCACGGGGGTATAGTGTTTATAGTTGAAGGCTGATGATATCAGTAGGACTCACCATGTCTTCGGAACCCCCAGACCCTGACTGAACCCTAAACCCTACTACAAAAACACAAAGTCAACCCCGCAACCTTAAGCCCTTTAACTTTACCGTGGACCCGATACCGATACCCTAAACCCTACGCTAACCCCCAAACCCTAAGCGAAGCCAATCCGCTCGTCGTGGCATCGCCACATCGCCGCGCTCCTCGGGACCCTTCCCACGGCCCTTGCTGCCCTCCTCGGGCTTTCGGCCTTCCGGCAGGACATCCTCGGCTCCGAGACAACCAAGGATGTAGGGTGTAGGCCCTAAACCCTAAACCCTAAACCCTGTAGGGGTTAAGAGATTCCGGATTTAGAGCTCAATCGAGGGTTTAAGGGCTTCGGGTTTGGTCGCTGGGAATCCAAGGTTGAGGATTTCGAGGTCTTTCAAGGGTTTAGGGTTTAGGGTTTAGGGTTTAGGGTTTAGGGTTTGGGTTTAGGGTTTAGGGTTTAGGGTTTTTGTCGCTAGTGGAACAGCGCTTCGCCGGGATACCATGAACTGCGACCTCCGTTGACACGGGGATCTGGTGTCGAATATTGAATCGGGCGAATGATAACATTAAGACTCACCGCATGTGTCTTCGGACCCCAGACTCCGCCAAACTCTGAGCCCTTATTTTGCCCGAACCCCGTTCCACAAAACCTTTTACTGTAGACCCGATACCGATACCCTAAACCCTACCCTAAGCGAAGCCAATCCGCCCGTCGTGGCAGCGCCGCATCGCCGCCCTTCTCAGGACCCTTCGCACGGCCTTTGCTGCCCTCGGGCTTTCGTCCTTCCAGCGGGACATCCTCGGCTCCGACACAACCCGGGTCTTAGGAGGGATCCAGGGCTTAGGGTTTAGGGTTTAGGGTTTGGGGTTTAGGGTTTATATAGGGTTTAGGGTTTAGGGTTTGGGGTTTAGGGTTTGGGGTTTAGGGTTTAGGGTTTGGGGTTTAGGGTTTGGGGTTTAGGGTTCTGGTTTAGGGTTAAGGGTGGTTCAGGGCTTAAAGGGTTTCAGCCCCCAAGCCCTCTAAACCCTCAACCCTATCTAAGCCCTAAACCGAGAAAAGGATCCTAAACCCTCAACCAAAAGAACATCCTAAACCCCAAACCCAAACAGGCATCCTAAATCCTGACCCCCACCCCAGGATTCCCGGGCTTCGCGTGGCTCCCACGGGCCTCTGGAGGTCTCTCAGGCTTCTGCAGAGCTCTTAGGGCTTGATGTGTGCAGCTTGGCATATATAGATATATAGATTCATAGCATATAAATATAACGATATATAGATATAACGATATATATATATATATATAGATATAGATATAACGATATATGTATATATATATATATACATATAGATATATACATGTATAGATGTATATAGATATATAGATATATAGGTATACAGATATAGAGGTATATAGGTATACAGACCACATGCATGCATGGATGTATGGTAAGGATGGTTGGATGGCTGGATGGCTGGCTGGATGTCTGGCTGGATTGCCGGCTGGATGGCTGGCTGGAAAGCTGGATGGCTGGATGGCTGGCTGGCTGGCTGGCTGGCTGGCTGGATGGATGGATGGATGGATGGATGGAAATCAGAATGCCTATAATTATAGCTCAATGTAGAAGGTGTTGAAAACTATGGTTGGGCCGACATGTCTGCGTCACGGGCGTCCTTGCAGGCCGAGCATCTGGCGCTACATCGGGTTCCGGTGCTCTGCGTCGGCCAGCACTGCCTACAGGCTCCTGGCCCTCTTTGGGCAGCTTCTGGGCTTCACTCAGTGGAAGACCGGCCGTGCTCGCCGTGCTCGCCGTTGCAGTCGGAGGCACAGGTCTGGGAGGTGACGGTGGCGCAGCCGGAGGCGGGAGAGGAGGTGCAGATGCTGAGCTGCACAGCTTTTTGGCAGCCTCTCCTGGGTGACCTGGGATTTCTCCAGCTCCAGAGCCTCAGCTTAATGCTAAACTCTGCATCCATCTTCTAGGGTTAAAGTGTGGCAAAACACGCAGCTAAGAAACAACATCCATGTATTTTCCAGGCAAAACTACTACCCGACCGTTTGATGATGATGATGATGATTGAAACCCTCTACCCCAAATGCAACAACACTAAATTATGATGTTGGAACTGCTTAAGCACCCGTGACCTTCAGCAGCATCTTCGCTGCGCGCCCAGGGCAGCTTCCGCCGCATCCAAGGGCCGCTCGCCGAGCTCATGTTGGGCTCCGGGCTTAACTCAACCTTACATTCTAAACCTTATAACTGTTACAGCGACTGGTTTTGGACTTATCATAGGGTTGCGGTGTTGCAGGCTTCAGGGCTTTGTGCGGCTTGGTGGCAGCAGCCGTTCTGAATGACGGGTGTTTGGCTGGGTGTCCTTGATGGAAAATGTGCATAAGACTTCTCAAGCTTGTTGGTGCACGGCTTCCGGAAGGTCTTACATGGCGTTGTATCCTGAGAAGGCAAAGCCGTGCTGACCGCAAGCTTGTGGTAGGGGATGTGGGAAGCTCTTGCCAGTACTCGTGCCTTCCAAAGGAGCCTGTATGATGGAAGGAAGGCCTACAGAGAGTTTGAATTAACAAAAAGTGCCTGGACAGGACTTGACAACTTCCGCATCTGCTGGCTGGACTAATATCAAAATTCGTGTCAGAAACCCCGAGCGTGAAAGCCACCCCCTACACGCCAAGACTCCAAACTGGACTTTAGCCCTGATAGATGGATGGATAGATGGATACATAAAAGGAAAGTAGGGGTAGGGCCTGAATATCTTTTTTGAAACATGGTGTGGGATTATATAAGAGTATAAACACGAAGACGAAACCCACGGATCAGCAGCATGCAGGCCGTTATATCACGGGGTAGAAAAGTCGAAAAGCTAAGGCTTTGGATGTGTGGCTCAAATTATGGGCTCTAGGCCTTCCATTTTGGAGTTCAGGGTTTAGGGTTTAGGGCTTGTTCAAAGTCTCGAAACCCACCTTTTGTAGGGTTAATGTATACTCTGTACTATGGCATACATCAGACATCAGAGGTTCCAGAACAAACAGGTTCTAATAGATTAAGGAAGCGTGTCGGATTGCAGGTTATGCTCGGTGGGTTTGTGGAGCATGGTTGAGGAGTATGAGGTGCATGAAGCTAACTGAGGCACTAGCGATTCCTTAACGTTTGGGTTGCTATATTTTGGGGATCCTTATAGTAGGTTGCACTACGCACTTTGGGTCTGTTCGCATAATTAGGTAGGCAGGTGTGCATGTATGCATGCATGTATGCAATTATCCTTTGTCTTTGTTACTAAATCCTTGTAAGGATATATATATATATATATATATGTATATATACGTATACCTTGAACCTTCACTGCCCAGCTTATGAACCCCTACACCCAATACCCTACGTAGTTATCCCAGCGAGAAATCGCGAACAACTCTAGAACCTCCAAACCAACAGCCTTTAAGCACAAAAAACAAAATAGACCCTAAACCCTAAACCACAAACCCCAAACCCTAAACCCCAAACCCCAAACCCTAAACCACAAACCCTAGACCCTAAACCACAAACCCCAAACCCTAAACCCTAGGCCCTAAGCCCCAAACCCTAAACCCCAAACCCCAAACCCTAAACCCCAAGCCCTAAACGAAGCGCGGTGGGGCACCCAACGGTTCTCGTCAACCCAAGGGTTCGCGGCCGCAGGGGGCGGCGCCCTTGCAAGGCAGAGCCAAACCCCGGAGATTGAGCGGAAAAGGAACTTCTACCGGGTTTAGGGTTTAGGGTTTAGGGAACTTCTACCCAAAACTCTACAGCCGAAACTTTGAACGATGAATAGTGACTAGTGAAGTCCGTGGAGGGTTTTGGAAGTGCTCGAAGGGTTTTGTAGACTTCGACATCCGTGTTTGGGCGCCTCTGTGTCGCCTAGCTTTACCTACCAGCATATTTCTGAACCCTAAACCCTAAACCCTAAACTCTAAACCCGAAACCCTAAACTCTGTAGTGCGGCCTATATTGGGACTCCACTGGGCTAAGGTGTGGAAAAATCCGGTTCCCTAGTGGCCGTGGCCGAAAGAGACAAGGCACTACTTGAACGGTACTTACCAGGACCCCCCAAGTGCCTCTTAATAGAGCCCTTATGGCCCTTGATAGTGGGTATTTAGGGTATATTAGAGGGTAGTTGGGGGGTCTAGGTAAGAGGCCTTAATAATTAGAATACGGTTTTTTGGGGGTAGATTATACTTACCCAGAGGCCCCAAAGTAGTTCCTTTTCGGGATTACCTTATAGAATTCTAAATATGAAGCCCCAAAAGGAACTACTTTGGGGCCTATGGGTAAGGAACCAACCCCCAGAGGAATATGGGAGTTGCCGAAAATAGGGGACCCTAATATAAGACCTTAAATAGTAGGATCCTTATTATAAGGACCCCAAAAAAGGTACCCCCAATTTTCGGAAACTCCAAACCCTAAACCCTTTATAGAACCCTTATAGATCCCTTTAAGGAACCCTTAAAGGATCCCTATAAAGGTACCCCTAATTTTCGGGAACTCCCATATGGGAAATTATAAAAGGCCCTAGTAATGCAGGAGCCAGGGGGCTCCCAAGAAAAAGAGCTTCGGCAGCAGGGTTTAGGGTGGTTTTAGAGGGGTTTAGGGTTTAGGGTACAAGTTTTTTTTGGTGTTTAGGGTTTAGGGTAAAAGTTTTTTGGGGGTTTAGGGTTTAGGGTAAATTTTTTTAGGGTTTAGGGTAAAAGGTTTTTTATTTTAGGGTTTAGGGTAAAAGGTTTAGGGAGTAGGGTGGTTTTAGAGGAGTTTCCACGGAGGGGTTTCGGGTTTGATGTTTGCGCATGAACGTGCAGACACTTTTTCCTTGGTAGGATCCTAGACTTATAGATCTTAATGAATCAGCGCCGAAGCCCGAAACACAACCCCATCCCCACCAAGGTTGACAGCAAATGCTTGAACTGCGCTCACACGCCTGGAGGATCCCCGTAGGCAGGTTAGAGTTGCGAATAGTTGTCGTGACGCGTACCCTGTTGGGTGCAACTCTGCTTGTACACCGGGCTTATCACCCACCCGCGCGGTCCTCTGATCCTTCGATGGAGCAAACCCTGAAGGCTCAAGATGCGCGACGCCTACAAGTTATCTCATAGGGACCCTGGGGGATAGGGGGAGGGGGCTAGGGGGCCTTAATGCCCACAAGAAAGACCTAACAAGGCCTATTTAAGGAAGTATAGTCCCCTACCCCCCTCCCCCCTACCCCTCTAAGGGTCCCTATGATCGAAGCCTCAGGGTCTCTACGCCCTAAACATCCCTAAACCCTACCTAGAGTCTAGAGGCTCATACCCTACCCCTTTTGTTGGATACCTAGTTTTATGGTTAGGATCTGTGTTTTTGAAAAGTAGATACCCTAAAAAAAGGGGCGGGGTATGAGACTAACCCCAGGTCTCCTTGACGTTCGGACGTGATGCTGGGGAGGATCTGGGGTGTCAGGGATTTCGACCGGTTTAGGGTTTAGGGTTTAGGGCCCCCGAATCCGAAGCCCAATACCCCAAGTTACTATTTCGAACCCTGCAATAAATCAGATGGCCTGAAAACAAGAAGAGCATTTTGGGATGATTGGGGCACATTCCACCACAGATGCGGACTACAATGGGGTAGTGACACCAAGTATTCTGCCTTAAGTAGCCATGAGTCGAATCAGGCATCTAAAAATGCAAACCCCTAGACTTAATATAAGAGCCGTAACAACTAGAATAAGGTCTTATAGGGTTTGATAGGGTTTGTAAGGAGCTACAGGGCTTTCTTGCCACCGTGATCCCAAACCCTACGGGCCCTAATACAGAAACTGACGAGCCCGATACCTGGAGGAAGATGACGGTGTCGGTGCATCTGCGAAGGAACCTGCCAAATAGCAAGCTGAAAACCCGAAACTCTGGGATAGGGTTTAAGGTATGCGGTGAAGGTGTACGGTTCAGATAAATGAGAAGATCCATCCTAAAAGTAGATGCAAGTCCTGAACCTGTTCTGGAAGACTTCCGGAGAGACTCAAGTCCTCTTTCCTGGGCCTCTGGCCCTACCAGGAGGATGCGGGGACTCAGTACTGAAAGCCCGCATATACTAAACTGTTCACTCTGAATCTTCAACCTGTAACATCCACCCTACAAATGTAAACAGTGCTCCCTGAACCACATGTCATCTCCTACCCACAAAACCCTGAACCTTCTGACCGAACTCGTTTCTGAGCCTGGCTCAGTCTCCTTGGCTGGCTGCGGTTGGAGCTTCTTTGTGCTCTCCGCGGCGCTTACCTGGTCGCTCCCAAATACTGTTGTTGTTGTTGTTGTTGTGGTGGTTGCCGTTAGCGTTGTTGTTGGTGGTGTTGGTTTTGGTGATGCCGTTGGTGTTGGTGCTGGTGTTGTTGCTGCTGTCCTCCTCGTAGTAGTCGTCAATATTGCTGCTGGTTGCAGGTGCGACAGAATCGTGCCGCACGGAAGAGATAGCAGTTGTGACATCGCCGTAGAAATACTGATCATGGTACCTGGGGCTGCCTGAGCCCGCCTGAGCCCCAATACTATAAGGGCCTTAGTAATTAGAATAGGGTTTTGGGGAACATTAAACTATGGCTCTAATAAGGACCCCCAAAAAATAGTATAGGTAATTATTTGAGTCCATATGACGCTTCCAAATTTTGTTGGTGCAAGGCGGTTTAAGGCGGTTTGGGCTGAGGGCCAGGCGTGGGAATTACCGGGCACTTCGTAAGTAGGTGAAGCTTGGTGTCCAGGATAGACCAGGAGATGGGACAGATAACCTTACTTGGAGCTGCGCTTTTGAAAGCCTGAGGGCTATGGTCCGCCACATGCTAAGTAAGGATATCAAGCTTTATGTAGTTCTAGTACAGGAGAACTTGAGAATTCGCAGCCAATCGTCAACAAGTTCACACTCGTCTGATCACTTTCGTCTGATGCAAGCCATCTCATAAAAAAAGAGTAGCCATACTAACACTGGGAAAACAACAGCAGTAACTAATCACGATTATGCTCAGCATTGTAACACGAACGGCAATAACCATGATCGCAATCACACTGGTATGGTAGTCTCTCTGTAGCTATATCTTTACGTTCATATCATCCTAATACCTGCTCTAATTTTTCGCCTGCTCTAATTTTTCAGACCCCTACATTGCTTGTTTTTGAAGACTATAGAGCTTAATGGAGGGCTCCTGCTTCGTTGGAATGCCTATGTTAGACTTTCACAGCATTGAGGCTGTACAAAGGGGAACTTTGCAAAGCTACCGCGCTTAGATTGGTTTAGGTGTGGATTGTCGGCTCGTGGGGACGCTCAGCAAGGCCGGGCAGGCTTTCTAGGTTTTCGAGATGCCTCGGAGTTTAACACTTAAATGTGAGTTGCCCAAAATAGGGGACCCTAATATAGTACCCTAAATAGTAGGATCCTAAGTATAAAGACACCCCTAATTTTCGGAAACTCCCAAATATTTTCGACCGCTACCCTGGACCCTAAAGATTAATCTCTTACCCCTAAAAATTTTCGCATCGGGGGGGAGATGCTGTCTCGGGCGCTGACACCATGGATGGTGAGGGGGCCGGCCACCTCCGCAGCCTCGGTTGGATGATGCTTAGCAGGGTTTAGGGTAAAGTTTAGGGTTTAGGGTGATTAGGGTTTAGGGTTTAAGGCTTAGGGCTTAGGGTCTAGGGCTTAGGGTTTAGGGTTTATTGAGCTCCGTTTTCCGTCAGCATCACCTGTTTGGCTTGGGAATTAGGATAAAGAAGCTTTAAGGGTGAGGCAAAGGTTTAGGGATTCGGGTGTGGGTTTTAATTATGGAGCTGGGATGGTTTGGTCAAAGATCTCGGGTACTCGGGCCTGGGAATCAAGGCGTTCAGGATGGACTAAGGCTTAAGCTTGTCAGGCTAAGCTTTCTAGGGATTCCAGCGGAGCTTTTCCTGGTCCCCAAGCTCGTTCTACAGTATCAAGGTTCTGTGATTTCGAAAACTTCCACAGGGCTTCCGTGGCGTCATCGCTTGTGGTTCGCTAGGTTGGCTTCCGAAACACGGTCTGAAGTAGAGGCACGAGGGTTCAGGATTGGGGTTGAAAGCTAATGTAAGCAACGGACTTGGAAGGCTTGACTTGTGTCTGAGCATCTGTGTTTCAGTAGTTTTTTATCATTAGGTGGTTTCACGACCGTCCATCAGTGTTCGGGGAATTCCGGAACAAACACAACATCATTTAATAATTCCCTCATGCGTATCTTCTTGCTATGCAAACTTTTTAGCAGATCTGCTCAGACAACTTCACGCATTTCTTTGGAAGAGAGTGGCACATTAAAATCGATGCTACAGAAGATTTCGATCAACCCCACTTTCAAAAGTGCATCGAGCCTGCAGTGACCTGCAATGTACAAAATTCACATTCTCTCTTCTGCTAACTAAACAAAAGGAATCCTGAATTTTTGTGTTGTCCAACGAAATGCCATTTCATTTCCAAACAGCTGCTCGCAACACACGACCGTAGAACCTGCGTGTTCAACATTGATGCATGAAACAAGCCAGGACGAGGAGTTGGGGTTCGGAACTAGGCGTTGCTCTTGAAAACATGCAGACCAAATTTGAGGCTCGGGCAGAAAATCCTGTGACGTTGTCATCCACCTCCATCATTGCATCAACCTGCATGCGCAAGTGGCAGGCTGGAGCAAGCCTGCTAAACCACACTGAGACACGACAAAATCAACGAACAATGAAGCAATGGTGCGGTCATCAGCCGACACGAACAGCACCGTCGCTTGCTGCACACAAGTCTGTCAAGCACCTCACCATCGAAAATGAACATCTATCAAGACTTAGGTGCCGACCGAGAGAAACTTGATGAGTCTATGGCATTCTATGGCTCGTGTCGATTTTGTGACGGAATATGTGTGACCAACACTGCCCATGAAGTTTCAAAAGTTCAGACGCTTAGAGTCTTCTGGCCCAGAACCTTGCCACGTTAAAAGCGCAAAACGCGCTCCGTTGCACCACAGCTGTCTGATTCACTGCGCACCGCCAAAGCACATGGTGCAAGAGCTGTCCATGCTCAGTTTCGCAATCCAGATGAAACTGTAGCATGGAAGTGTTTGATCAAGCACATGTTGGCAACACGTGGCATCAACTGATGCGACAACACACGGTCGACGCTGCAATGGCATGTGTGGCACTGGGATTGAATGCAGGCCTGCGATCTTGGGAGTGCAGTTTAGGATTCAAACAGGGGAAGCTACCGGCGCATCCACACACCCAGCTCGAGTCTAGGCCATTCAGGTCACGTGTCTCAAAGACCCTGTGCCATACATGAGTTGGCAGACTCGGATGCCATAGACTTGGGGCACGGATGCTGGGAAGAAGCCTCGAACTCATCAACGATAAACCTCTTGCTTATCTCCAGCCTTGCGACCAACAGCATGCGAACAAAGGAATTGAGCAGGGATGCAGACCCCTCCAAAAAAAGAGAGTTCAGAATCGCTGAGACATGTCTTACACTACCCAAAAACACGATCACCGATTCTGTGGCAACCTACCCTGTAGCCCCAACCATACAGCCAGAGAGCCCAGCACACCTTTCATCAAATGTATATCCATCATTTTTCGGGGATTGGGAACTATAGGTGAGTCCCTGATGCCCGAACTCGATCTTGTTCGCCCCCCTTGCCTTCCGGCTATCACATTTTTCGGGCACAAACTATGTAGTAAAGGAATATTGGTCATTTTCCCAAAGCCGAGTCCACTTCTTTGGAGGAGCACAGAACCGATTTAACGGCTGCCTGGCAAGGCTAAACTTGCGGTTCAAGAGCTTACTCACATTAGCCCCCAGCCATTAACAGGCCTGCAAACCGTAGCCCCCAAACCTCAACACTCTGCTCATCCCCAGAAGGACCTCAAAATATTTCAGGGCTTGGGGTTGAGGGTTTAGGGGCTCAAGGCATTTAAGCACAACATATGTCTGACTCACGCATGTACCAAGAGCACCATATTTTCTCAGCCACAGCGCTCATCTGAGCCAACCCTTTAACTCTTCAAGCTCTTAACTCTGCAATTCCTTTGACAGCTCCACTCACAAACCCCTAAACCCTCACAATGACTCCATGCTCCGATCTTCAAACGACATGCTCGCTCGGAACGTTTGGGACTTGGGGAATTATAATTAGGGTTTAAGATTTAGGACCCTAACCCCTAAATCCCTCAGGACTCGGGATGTATAGCATCAACGAGGACCCCAACTTAGGCTATAAGCAAGGCAAGTATAGTCATAGTTACATATAACCCCTGACTAGGTGCTTATAACATATAACCTTTACAACCCGACTTACTATTTGCCCTGATCTTTGGAGCGGGATTTGTAGGAACAAGCGAAAGGTTTGATACTTTACATTGGATGGGGTTGCGGGCTGAGAAATCTCCATGCGCGGGGACAGTCTGGGATTCGGGGTTGAGGAGTTGGTGTTCAGCACTTCAGGAATTTAGTATAAGGGGCTTTAATAACTAGAATAGGGTTTGGGGAGCCGTTTATAGTATAATTATAGTCAGGAACCCATAGGAACAATTGCTTTAGAAATTATATAGGGGTTTGGCTTTGGATTCCCTTTCCCAGGGGCTCCCAGGGGTTTCGGGATTTTAGGAGCTGTTGCAAAGTTTAAGCCTTTGGATTTGGCTTCGTGAACATAGGACACTGGAGCTCCAAAAGCAATTCCCCCAATCCGGCGCAATCAACTTTGCATGGGGGGCAGAAGTGAGAAAAGAGCCGCAGACTCCACAGCCGAAATCAAACTGGCCTTACATAGTATAGGGGCCTTAATAATTAGAATAGGGTTTTGGGGCCCATTATACTATAATTATCAGTAAGGAAGCCCCAGAATAACATGGGTAATTACTTAGGCCCCTATTTTAACCCCCTTAAGACTTCGAATTCCCGCCTCAGCTCGTGCCTTTTGCAACTCTTCTGGAGTGAACTTGGCAGCCACCGCTGCTGCCTAGCTTTCAGATTGTTCTGGGTTGAGCTGTTGGGGTGGGGCTCGTAGGCATTCGGTAGATTCGGCTGCGTTAGGCAGGCAGGATTCAGCTGACGTCTTCCGCATGAGTCGGGAGTATAGTGGTCAATACTCTATTACAATAGTAGGGGTTGGGGATATAATACAGGATAATTCGCCACGACCCCGGCCAGAAGTGGTCAGAGGTTCCCTCTTTCCCCTCCGGAAACCTCCTTATCCCTCCCCAGTGAGCCACCCGCTTAAAGCAGGACTTGGAGGTTCATGAATAATTATAAGTGGGGTTACAGGCAGGGTAACTATAAATATAACTCCTGTTATGGGACTTCTCTGCATCCCGAAGCCACATAGATTTGGTACTGCCACCACCCTGTACCAGTCTACTAAGTGGGGGGAGTAGCCAACGCATAAATACTAAATCCTCAACCGGCCTCGTCGCCTGGCCTGTGCACTTTCGGCTTTGACTCATCCTCTGCGTTGATCTCTGTCGGGCTTCTGTCGCTTCTCGAAGGCTTTCGGGGTGAGGGCGAGGGGTAGTGGGGGAGTTGGCGCTTAAGCCGGAACCTTAAGCTGGGTTGCTCTTGCACACCCGTACAAAGTATGATTTGAGCTCCTTCTTAATCTATAGTAAAACGAAGGTTTCTCCAGGATGCCCTGGCGACCCCAAGCCTTACGAATAGTATAGGCGCCTTCATCATTAAGATGCGGTTGGGGAGCAAGCGTACTATGAGTGTAAGTTCAGGAACCCTGCGGAATAGTATCATGAATCATTGTGGCTGCTCTATTACTTGGGGTTTCATGTTGGGGTTGAGGGCCTTGAAGTATGGAGTTTGGAGTATTTCTGCGTTTACAGCACCCTAAAACCAAAAATTAAAGCTTCTAACAACATAGTTCATCCCACACAACAGTCCCCTCTCAAACCTAAACCCTAATTATAGGACCGGATAACCCCACATGTGTATTTTATCTTTTCGCAAAGAGTGTATAAGTGAATACGAGAGAGTGAGTGAGGGAGTAAGCGAGTGAGTGAGTGAGCGAGTGAGCGAGTAAGTGTGAGTGAGTGAGTAAGTGCGAGCTGTGTTCTTCGCGACATCTTTTTGACTCTGGCGTAGCGCGAGAAAGGCTGTTACGGTGCCCTTGCCTCAGCCATTGAGACATAGTGTCGACCAGAGTTTGGTGTAACTTCTCCTCGGAACTCTTGCTGGAGATGGCTTCTGCTGTCACTGCAGTCGCCCTTGCCTGAGGAGCGGCCAGGCTTTCTTGGTGGACCTCCTGCAAGTGTGTCAGATCCTTTGCTGCCTTTTCTAACGTCTCTCGAACAGGACCTCGCACTCGCTGGTTGCTTTTCCAAAGACACGCGCGCCACCCACCATAGTTGTGCTCAATTGGCATCTGTGGGCAAACAGGAACAGCTCTTGCAAGCCGACAGCTGCCACCTCACCGAAACAGAACAAGTCAGAAGTAACGGCATCACACAAAGCTATGCGAAAGGCAGAACTGACATGTTTAGCCTACTCGCTGTCCTCGATGTTACAACGCCTTGCAGATTTCTGGCAAAAGCTGATCTTAACACGAAATGGCTGCGGGACTCCCCAGCGTGCGTCAACCTAGCAAAGACTGTTCCAACTCAGCGCAACCCGAACGTGAAGCTGCTGCGGCAGTCCTCGTCGCACTGGCACGTCATGACGCCGCATCCAACAGAGCACTCGGGAGAGGGCGTTTAGTCGCGTTTCCAGTTACAGTCTTCCGGAAGGTGGCCGCCCCGAAGCGCGCGCCGCATCCAACAGAGCACTCCGGAGAGAGCGTTTAGTTTAGTCGCGTTTATCAGGTGGCCGCCCCGGAGCGCGCGCCGCATCCAACAGAGCGGTTGGGAGAGTTCGCTTAGTCGTGTTTAGAGTCTTCCGGAGGTTGCGCGCCCCGAGGCAGTGGAAACAGTGGAAGTGAGTCAGTGAGCGAGTGCGTGGGACTGAATGAGTGAGTGCGTAGTGAATGATGATGATGATGATGATGATGAACAGTGGGAGTGAGTGAGTGGTGATGATGATGAGTGAGTGAGCAAAGAGGAGGGAGGAGGAGGAGGCGGAGGGGAAGGAGGAGGGCGCGGGAGAGCCCCAAAAAGTAAGAACCCCACACAAAGATGTGGGGAATAAACCCTAAATCCTCAAACCTAAAAACTAACCCCTAAGCCCCAAACCCTAAACCCTAAACGCAAAAAACCCAAAACCTACACCCTAATCTCTAGCCCCTAAACCCTCAACCCTAAATTCTAAACCCTTAACCCTGAAACCCTACAAAACGCTGCCAAAAAATCCCAAACCCAAAACCCAAAGCCCTGTTTATAGAACCCTACGGCACCTGTAGAAACCGATAAAGCACTATAAAGCCCCAAGTTAGTCTCCTCGTCGTCATCGTCCTTGTAGTCATCCTTGGGGTCCTTAAAGAGTACGTTGCATCGGAAAGTTTGGGACTAAGGGGTTTCCCCAGGGAACCCCAAAAGTATGTGGAAGAATAGCCTTTTATAGGCTTTGGGCTATTGTTGTACTTACTTTTGAGGGTTTAGGGTTTAGGAGTTTTGGGTTTCGGGTTTAGGGGAGGCGGGCGTAGTGGCCGAGGACGAAAGAGACCAGAGGTGACATGGTCAGCAAAGACGCAAAAGGGGGGGAGAGAGATGTCTTGCGACAAAGGAACCGTGGAGAGAGCAGGGAAGGAGATACCAATACGGTTCTGGGGTCGGGGTTGCGTGACTTCGGATATTTCTAGGACTTTAGGGGTTTAGGGCGGGCCGACCCCTAAACCCTTTAGGAAAATTACCTTAATTACCACATCGAAAACCCAACCTTCTCTCTGTTGAAACGAAGGACACTGGTAAAGGAGTTGAAATTGAAAAGAAGGTCATGGTAGACAACATGCTTCAGAACAGGGACCGTTTTTACGGTCCCGCGTGCTTTGGAGCAGCCCCGAAACAAACCCTCAACCTGCCAACAGTCGAATCGCGGGGTCTTTCGGATCACGACCGCCGCAGAAGCCCTGAAACTCACACAAAGCCCCCGGTGCCCAAAGGCACATCTGCAGTAACCTGCGTAAGCTCACAAATCCCAAACCCTACCTATAGTCTCCATTGTACTTCTTTTTGTTGGTTTAACCAATGGTATGTTTAGGATGTTATAACTTTAAGGAAGCCAAGAAGGGAATCACAATGGAGATTAGAGGTGGAAACCTGAAACCCTCAAGCTCAGATGCCGAGAGAAGCCTATACCCAGAACCTCAAACCCTGAAGCCTAACCGACAACCTGGAAAAGCCCCGATTAGTCCTTTCAGCAGCTCCATATTCAAGCATGTGCAAACCCTTTTGCAAGGGCCGGGGCTCCTTGTAGTGTTCCCAAACGGTTTCCTACACGAGGTTAAGGGCTCCTATAAGGGTGCCTTTGCGTGTTGCTCCGGAGAACCTTTAGGAGTTCCTTTAAAGGTTCCTTTAAGGGGCTGGGTTCCCATAAGGCGAGCAACCGTCTCCTTCTCGAAGCCCTCAAGCTCCTCCAAGGGCCCAAGGAGACAGCAAAGAGCCACGGTTTAGAATTACAGTAGAAGCCTAAAAGTTGGAAACCCCATAGCCTCCATCCTTAAGAGTAATGTATAGGGAATCCCAGCACTATTTGGCCTTAATCCGGTTTCCAACTTTATGGGGCTTACTGTAAGCGCTCCTGCGCCGAGGGCCCAAGGATGAGACAAGAAAGCACAGGAAAACCGTGGGCACATTTCGGTGCAGTACAGTATTTGCAATATAGCATAGTCTAGTCTGGCATTCTATCTGTATATATATATGTATACATAGAGAGAGAGATAGAGTTTTAGAAAGTTTTATCTGGCATTCAATTCGTATATAGCGTGCAGTACTATATAGTATCATATAGTGTTACATAGTTTTATGTGGCTTAGTCCAGCCTCATGTTTTTGGGGCTTCGCCTAAGGACGTGGAATCACTTGGAACCCCAAGGCTTTTGCTAAACCCTGAACCCTAAACCCTAGGGACGTAGAAGCTGACGCCCCTGAAGTTCAAAGCCCAAAATGTGAATAAAACACTGGGGGACTTACAGAGGTTAGGGTTTAGGGCCGGGTTTTCTATAGATGTTCAGAGGCGTTCGCTTCGATTTTGCTGTATGGGTTGTGAGGATCCGAGGTGGGTCCCGTCAGGTGGTCGAATGAATGTGTTCCCAGAGAACCCAATACCCCGTAAATTAAGGAATATACCTTAAATTATACAGGCCTTAATGTTATGATTTAAGGTATAGTCCTTAATTAACGGGTATTGGGATCTCTGGGTTTAGCGGATGGCTCTAAGGGAATGAGATTCAGGGTTGGGAGTGCCAAAATTGCAGGCCGCAGGTGAACTTAAAAGCATCTTTTCCGAAATCCATCTTCGACGATGCGCCTGCACTGCCAGCTCTGCAGTTAGATTCATACTTCGTCTTAAAGTATACTATAATAATAATACGTTTTACTACATAACATGTTTGGTATTTTTATAGTGTCTTCTAGCAACTTTGTTTCTCTCATAGTCTCCTTCAGTATAATATGCCTCGCTGTTGGCTGGATATAGTTGAGAAGGCGTGAGGATGTGCCGAGTGTGACAAAGGTTCATGACACGACGTCAAGGCCATCAGTGTGGGAAGTGAGGACAGGGCACCGGTGTTAAACATTAACGGTGCGGAACAGTCGATACAAGCTGCATTGCGCAGGTAGCTCTTTCTGTGGACAATGGACACATTCGCAAGTGGAACCAATGCTACAGAACGAAAATAGGGGACCCTCATAGTACCCCAAATAGTAGGATCCTTGCTATAAGGACCAAAAAAAAGTAGGTACTCCCAATTTTCGAAAACTCCCATATATGCAGCTCAACCAGTTGGCAAGCAGAAGCGACATAACTTTCAACATTGGAGTGGGCACGCGTGGATCCATGGACTGTTTTTCGTTAACATGTCTTGTGCTTAGGTTTGTAAATTTTTATGCACACTGACAGGATTATATGAGGCGTAAGGTTAGGGTTTTGGGCTCGGAATAACTCAGACATGCCTGGAACATGCAGGGAAGAAGCAGGCACATGTATGTACAATGTCCCGGACTGGCATTGGTCTCGGGCACAACTGGCCGCCGAGCTTGGAAGATGTAACCCTCAACCTTTGAACTGCAAATTCAAAAGGGCTCCTCTTCGGGTTGCTACAAAGTGATTCAAAGGAATTGATTACAGGGTTCCTGCCAGTGCATTCTAAGGCTTTTTGTTGGGATTCAGGGGTCCAGGGTTACCCCATTGATTCCAATTTCCAATTCCCAGAACTCCGAGCTGATAATCCAATCCATGCGAGCATCCAAACTCCTGGCATACAGCTTTAGGGTTTATGGAATTTAAAGATTCTAGGGTTCGGGGATTCTAGAGTTTAGGGTTAAGGGGTTTAGGGTGCACGGTTCAGGGTTTAGGTTTAGGGTGTTTAAGACCTTCAATCAGCACTGGATGAGTGCGTTTGTCTGGGGTTTACTTGCTGCTACTTGGAGGTTCATGGCTGCGTAGTTGTAAGTGGAGTTCTAAGTAGGGCAACTATAATTCGAACTCCGATTAGAGGACTTATAACCCCACTTCTACCTACCGTACAGCCTAAACCATTAACCCTAAACTCCTGAACCCTAAACCCCAAACCCTAAACCCCAGAACCTTTAAAGGAGCCCTACCTTGACTTACAACCGCACTTATAACTACCCATGAACCTCGAAGTACTCCCTAAAGGAACCCTTAAAGGAGCCCTTAAAGGATCCCCGAAGGCCTCCTTTAAAGATCCCCGAAGGCCTCCTTTAAAGGGTCCCCGAAGGCTTCCTTTACAGATCCCCGAAGGCCTCCTTTAAAGGATCCCCGAAGGCTTCCTTTAAAGGATCCCCGAAGGCTTCCTTTAAAGGATCCCCGAAGGCTTCCTTTAAAGATCCCCGAAGGCCTCCTTTAAAGGGTCCCCGAAGGCTTCCTTTAAAGATCCCCGAAGGCCTCCTTTAAAGGATCCCCGAAGGCTTCCTTCAAGGGATCCTGTAAAGGAACATTGAGGGCATTGGAAAGTCTCTGTTCTTCAACAGCCGGGCCCCAAAAAGCTCAAACTTTCTAAGATAGAGCAAATATGTAAGGCCAAAAAGTTTAAAGTTCCCCCGTTCGCTATCTAAGAAGTGCTTCTATCTCGCTACCGGCGCTGGTTTTCTGAGTCCTGAAGGGCCCTACAACAGCTTTGCCACTACACTGCACCCCAGGTCGGGGGACACAAGTGGTATTCTTTCGGGAAATTCTCAGATTGTTTCATGGGAACCCTACTTGCCAACAGCAAGAGTCAAACCCAAACCAAAGCCCTGAACCCTAAAATCGGTACAAACCTTAAACCCCGAATCCTAAACCGACAAAACCCAAACCAAAGCCCTTACCCCAAAATCGGAAAAAAACCTAATATTTTATTAGCAACCTAATTAAAATCCGAATTTTTAGCCACCTTTAAACCCCGAATCCGAAACCGACAGAAACGCCGGACCCTGGAGTCTCAACCGACAAAAAAACCCCACAGTGTACGCTAAACTAAGCCCTAAGCAGAAGGTCCAAGCATCCCTAAAGCTTACCTTTGGTTAGTAGGGAATGGAGGAATGGGGTACAATTATAACTACTATTACTACCATTCTTCCATTCCGTACTAACCAAAGGTAGGTAAAGCTCACCGGCGCCACTTTCGGCTACAAGCTGCTCGCCGTCACGTTAGGGACACATGCCCAGACCTTTCAGACCAGAGCACTTCGGGGTTCAGGGTTTGGGTTTTGGGGTTTGGGTTTTGGGGTTTGGGGTTTAGGGTTTAGGGTTTAGGTTTTAGGCCCTATTCCCCGTTGGGGTACGTGACTCAACAGCAGCTTCAGATAAAACTATAAAACGGGCTTGAAAGTGCATCTTCAGCGCTCGGCAATGCATCCTATAGGGTCTGAGCTAGGGGTCAGGCAACTTGCAGATCTGCAGCACGACACCCCTTAATCCCAAACTTCTGAACCCTGCTTTGTGGCTAAGGGTTCCTATGCAAAATGCTCCGAACAACACCACTCTCTCCGTCAGTGTCTTTTCGATCCTTGCCTAAACCCTAGCCCCACCCGCAGAACAAACTTTGTCCTTAAAGGGGCGCCTGCAACCCTATATTGGGGTTTAAGGGTCTAGGGTTTAGCGTTGAGGGTGGTACCTATACTATAGGTACTTTACGGCCCAAGCAGTAGTGCAGGTACTTCTCCCTTGAGGCAATGAAGCTCTACCATGGAAACACCAATGTTGACACTCACTGGAGACCCGAAACTTGTCATCCTCACAAGCAACACCGGTACCGCCCACAGATTCGGTTTAGGGCTTAGGGTTTGCGTACTGCGTTGTGTTTACAGCTTACGAACAGCAGGAACCCAACAGCGAACTCTGCTTTTGCACTGATATCCCCAAAACGCCTAAGCCCCAAAACCCTAAACCCCAAAACCCAAAACCCTAAACCCCAAAACTCTAAAACCCTAAACCCTAAGCTACCTCATCCCCGATCCTGCCCCTGCCTTTTTCTTAACCGGCCACAAGGCTTCGCCGGAGGCGGCCTCCATCAATGCTGCTCTAACTTAGGGGCCTTAGGGTTCAGGGCTTAGCTGTGTTTTTGGGGGAGTCTGGGTTTAGGGTTTAGGGTTTAGGGTTTTGGGGGAGTCTGGTAAAAACATCAGAATAGGCGATATATGTAAGGTTTAGGCTTCAGGGCTGGTTTTGAGGTGGAGTTTGGCAACAAAATCAGAATAGGACATATATAATCGACATAATAAGACCATTTGGGGGGGGGGAGACCACCATTTATTATTCCGACCCCTATATTACGTTCCACTAGCCGTGTGGGGTCCTTTTCAGGATTCGGTTGTGCATGTGTTTCTGGGGTATATAACAGCATATAGCGAGGAGCTACATAGGAATAATGTTGCTAATTATCCAGGCTCCTACAGCTAGGAGCTTACATGCCCGGCAGGAGAACCCATAATTCGGCCCACAATCTAGAACAGCCCCCCAAAAGATGCAGGCCTGCGTGAGAGCTACGGCGATCGAGTACCGTGCTTGTAAAATAGGGCCTGTACGTATCTATATATACATGTATGTACATATATATATATATATATGTACGTTCCTATATCCACATACATATATATATACACACATACATATTTATTTACTGATATACATACTTGGAGTAGGGTTTGGGGCATATTACCAATAATAAGGAACCGTCAGCAATAATAACATTGGTAGTTATTGACTTGGCTCTGCATGTCTGGCTCCATGCTGGGATATAGAGGTTTGAAGAACGACGACAACGACGACAGCAGCGGCAGCTGCAGCAACAGCACCGGCAGCCATTGAAAACCATACATGTCATGAAGCCCTAGCAACCATAATCTAGATCTGCACTTGGAAACATAATCCTGCACACTGGAGCTTCGCGTCCATTCTGCAGATCCAAACTCCGAAGCCCTGCACCATAAAATATTCTTTGCTTAGACCTCCAGAAAAGCCACCCTACATCCTGAACTCTAAACCCTAAGGGGAGACCACCTGCCCTTGCTCCTCGCACCGACGGCCCGGTGTTTGGCAGAAGCAGCTGCCCTTCGAATTGATCTAGGTTTCGGATTTCTTACAGAGTGGAGAAGGGATTTGTGGGGGATTCATAGTTTATACAATTTCATTTAGTAGTACAATATGATTCAAGTAACTTTGCTATAACTTTTTATATTGTTGGTTTTATGGTTTAGGGGTTTAGCCGTTTTGGAGTTTAGGATCTTAGGGTCTTACCGCATTTCTGGGGTGAGAGTCCTAGGGTCTTACGGTTGAGGGCCGCTTTGGGTTTAGACCGTGGGCAAGCAGATATCGGGCAGCAAGACCTAGCGTTGCAGGACTTAGGAATTAAGTTTGGGCCCAAAAGCATGATCATGTCGTCTACACCCCCTATGGGATTAACGGCAACGGCTATACCTTTCGCACAGCTCGGTGTCGGACAACAGCAGCCGACTGTGAACAGAGTGCAACCAAGGCCAATGTGCGGAAGAATCATCGAACTGCCAGGAGGCCCGCTGCGCTCGCCAGCCTTGGGCATGTTTTCTGCCTGGACACCGCGGCACACGTCAGTCAGGTCGGCCAAAAGAATGTGCCGACACATGGTTTGCTCGATTGCTGGCAATGGCCTTAGCCTTAGGCTTATGCTTAGCCGCGGCAGATCCACGTGTCCAACCTGGCACCGACGACCTGGCACGTGAACGCTCCGATGTTGTCGATGTTGTTGGTGGCGGTGGTGTCGTCGTCGACTCTGCCAAGATCCTTCGGGCGTGATTGTGCCTAGGATTTAGCGTGTACGGGTGCGGGACGGGGGGGTGGGGTGGGGCTACCCAGAGAACCCAATACCCCTTAATTAAGGAATATACCTTAAATTATAGAGGCCTTAATATTATGATTTGAGGTATATTCCTTAATTAAGGGGTATTACGATCCCCTAAACCCTAAACCCTTAGATCCCCTATAGATCCCTTTAAGGAACCCTATAGGTATTCCTTAATTAAGGGGTATTGGGATCTCTGGGTAGAGGGCTTCAGCCTTTAAGGTGCCGGGGTGTGGGGCTCCAAACTCCCGCAACCTCGAACGACGCCACGTCTCATGGTATCCCCGTTCGCTCTCCCTGAGGGTCCATGTACCCAAATAGTATATACTTTGGGCCCAATGTACCTATATAGGGAGTACTTTAAGGCCGAAAGTATATACTGTTTGGGTACATGGACCCTTAGGGTCTGTGACTGCCAAAGGAAACCTCTGAACGTGATGCCGGGGCCAGGCCAAGTGCTTAGAACGCGGATTTTGGGACTTACGCCACTAGAAGCCTGAAAAGGGTGAACGAAGCAGGATACTGATTTCAGAAAAACCAAAAGCCTACAGTAAGCCCAATGCCTAGATCCTAAACCCTAAACTCGTACCCTAAACCCTAAACTCGTAGACCTGAACCCCTCAACCCCGTAGGTTCACCTGGTGCGCGTAAGGCAATTTCAAGTCGTAGGCCATGAGAGGGATCCTTGGTGGCTCTTGCTTGAAGGAGGTACGGTTCAGGGTTGAGGGTTTAGGAGTTTAGGGTTTAGGCTTTGGGGTTTAGGAGTTTAGGGTTTAGCGTTTAGGGTTTGGGGTTTAGGGTTTCTGTTCACTCTTGCGGCTTCATCTGTACTACGACGACGATTACAATGATTGCTGGGAAACCTCTTGTGGCAAGACGGCGATTATCATTGTCAGCAACATTGAATACAAGTCGTACAGTAGAAGAAGAAGTAGTAGTAGGAGGCTGAGGGTAGTAGCACTTGTTGTTGGCGTAGGAGTAGTAGCAGTGGGAGCTGCAGGAGCAAACTGAATGTCCGGGTCGTTAGTGAACGGTGCCGTGGACTTGGAACCGAATCTGCCAAGGAGTTGAATGGTTGTCGGCTGCCAAACTTCAAGCCCTGAAACAAGAGCTGCTATTCAAGGGTCTTCCCAAATCCGTTTTCCAAGCTCTGACCCCCAAGGTAGAACTTCCGGCCAAACCCAACAAACGTGCACACTGTTCGGCATCAGCATAACCCTCCATTTACAAATAAGCTACAAGATCCGAAGTGGCGGTTTAGGGTTTAGGGTTTAGGGAACACTGGGCTGCCGGCGTTGTCTCATTGGCCTGCTGCGCTTGTTCATGGATTCACGTTTTTAGGGGCCGCAAGGGCCCCCCCCAACCATAAACCTTAGTCTGTAGAGCTGCTAACGATCATAGTTCCCTAAACCCTAAACCCTAAACTCCCTAAGCCCTAAACAAGGAAGCCCTAAACCTTCCACCCCCCCTAACACCTGCTGCCAGCAGGCCATCAAAGGTATGCACCCAATTACCCGGCATTCCAGAACTTGTCGCAACATGCCTGTAGGATCTCTGGGGTGATGCAGCCAAGCAGGCCGGGGGGGATCTGGGTTTAGGGGTTCGGGATTCAGGTCCTTAAGGCCTTAAGGGGTTCACGGTTTAGGGGTCTAGGGGTTTGGGGGGTAGAAAAGACAGACAAAGGTCCGGAACCCGAAACCCGGAACCCTATCAGATTGTCATCCCTAGCGGGCTTTGGATTCCCCTTTGAGGCTTCTACCATACAATGCAGGTAGAGTTTGTCGGCATTGTTCATGGCTTGCTGCTTTGGGATTTGGGGTTTAGGGTTTAGGGCAGCCGCAAACCAAAGGTTCGACAAGACGAAGTCTAGTCCCCACCACTACCTTGAACCAACAAACCCTGCTGTTCTGCTGGGCGGAGGTCGTGGTAGTTTAAGGTACTTGGAGGTTCATGGGTAGTTATAAGTCGGGTTATAAGTCCCCTAATAGGAGTTATAATTATAGTTATCCTACTTATAACCCCACTTATAACTACCCATGAACCTCCAAGCAACTCCGAAGCCGTAGACCTCAGGAAGTCCCAAACCCTACGCCGGTTTAGGGCTGTACACAGCATGTCTACCCATAGGCCCCAAAGTAGTTCCTTTTGGGGGTTCATATTTAGAATTCTATAAGGTAATCCCGAAAAGGAACTACTTTGGGGCCTATGGGTAGCCTTTTCAATTTCATTCGAACATGATAGACGTAGAACCATATAAAATATAGCCCAGGTATCCCATTATTTAGGTAACTGGAGACCTAGGGCAAAGGAACCAGAATGAAATAGAACATGATATCACCGCAAGTCCGAAACCCCACACCCAGAATTCAGCATAGAGGAAACCTCTGGACTTCAAACTCGGAACCTGGGGGATAGTCGACCCAGCCGCCACGTTCCAAGTACATGGTCATACTTAGTAAAGGCAGCTCCATGAATTAGGGCATTTGCCACGCGAACTAGTCACTCTCGCTACGTCACTAAGTCCTTTCATCCTTTAAACCCTCCGTAAACCCTAAGCCGTAAACCCAAAACCTAAACCCTAACTATACACCCTAACCCCCAAGCCGGACTGAACCAATTGGAACAGCCACCGAAGCCTCCGATGGATCTCTCTCATGCGGCAGGAGCGCGATACCGGCGCCGAGGCCCCGTACCGCATGGTCCTTGGTCGGAGTTACACATATACATATATATATATATATGTGTACATACACACAAATATATATATATATATACATACAAATGTTATGTATAGAGTGTTTCGGGGTTTCGGGGTTTATGTAGTAGGTTTATGGTATAGGGGGTCGGATTGCCTAGTACTAGTATTCTTTAGGTTTCACTACTGTAGTTCCCATACCCCCAAGTCTCAATCTACTTATCCGGACACCCAGTGCCTATACTTGTGATGCTTTTTCAACCTGAAACAACATTAAAACCTCAAGCCCCAAAAGTCCGCACCCCATGACCACTCACTTCAAAGACCCTCGAACTAAACCCTCGAAACATGATTTGAGGGCTGACAGCTGGGCCCCTGACGCCCCAGCGGTGCTCCCAAAAGCCTCCCATCTCGTCTAAGTACCTGGACTCAAGTTTCAGGGCTTCGGGTTTAGGGGTTTAGGGGCTAAGGGGTTTAGGGTTTAGGGGTTTAGGGGTTTAGGGTTTCAGGTGCTAAGGGCTTCAGGGTTTGGAGTTTGGGGTTTTAGGGTTGGCGGCTGAGGGGTTTTATGGCCGAGGGGCTCTGGCGTCAGGGCGCTGTATGGCTTCTTGGAGTTGGAAGGTATAGTTACGTTTATGTTAATTTGCCCTAGGGATCTAAGGACTCATATATTAAGGCTTTTGGGCCCAAAGACCATACTATATAAGGCTTTTGGGCTATGTTGATGCCCAGGGTCATTGCAAGTATAGGTCGAGGTAGAGGTAGAGGTAGATATGGAGAATTTGAAGCCTAGAGCCAACAAGTTTCGGAGACTCTGGCTTAGTTTCCTGCTTGAAGAATACCGGTGAAGCCTTCACCACACAGGTCTAAAATCCCAAACTTCCGAAGCCGAAACTCCGAAAGCGCTAAAGCCAAGCATTAAACTGAACTCAAAAGCCTGAAACCCCTCAAACCCAAAACCCTGGAAACTCCGACCTCAAAAGTCTTCTACCTCTAACTAACTGCCGCGCTTCCTCCGGCCTGTAGAAGCGGAAGTAGTCCGAGCCGGGTCGGAAGAATGAGATCCGCAATAGCTCAAGGTCTGTCATGACCTGGTGAATGTAATTTGGCCTTGACTCGAGGCATTGTTTAGGTTTAGGATATTGGAGTCTTGCCCAAAGGGTCCAATTTGATCCATATATGCTACCATTATGCATTTAGTCAGAAAAGACCGTGAATGTTGCGGTTTTGGGGACATAGTACAAGTCCCCAGCTTTACCAGACTCCAAAAGTCATGAAGCCGAACAAAACCTTGTTAAACAGTACACCGCGAAAGCGGCCCGTTTGTTTAAGTATTTATAGGTTAATGCAGCAAAGAAAGCAGCTTATACCACAATGCAGTATACCATATATATATATATGTACATATACATATATATATATATGTACATAGCTATACATACGTATAATGTATGTATGTAGTTCTCTCTATATATATATATGTTTATATATACATGTATGCAAAAATGAGGATAGACTCCTTAGGTCCTCAAGCCTTAAGCTCCACAACTCCGAACTGCTGATCCAGAAACCCCCCAAACCCCAAAAACCTCCAATCCAAACCCTCAACCCCAGTCAGGTTCCGTCGGGTTTGGGGGATCTGATGCACTTGTTCAGGAAAGTTTTCTAGCATTGCTTAAAATTCTGTCATTGCTGAAAATTCTGTCTATGACGAGCGACAGTCTGCTCGGAATTAGGACTATCACAAGACATCAGCTTCTTGCTTGTGTTAAGACTATCTCTGTAAATACCTGTTCGTGCCATGAACCGTAAACCAAACCAGCTGAATCATAAAACCCCGCACCCCAAAGGGCAAGCGCCCCACCCTATTCATAATTCAAGATGGTTCCTACTACACCAAGCCATAGCCAGGATGTAGGATGTTAGGACGATGATCTTACAGAGTCTGCATTGCCAAGCTCCAGACGACCAGGTTGCTGTACATCACTTCCTTCCGGCCCGAATCAAGCTTAAGCTGTTTCAGTTCTGAAGGAACCCTATTCTAATCATTAAGGCCCCTAGCCCTTAAAGATCCCTTTAAAAGGAACCCTATTCTAGTAGTTTGTGCATCTGGGCCCGCCAGTTACATCCTCGAAACTTCTCAAGCGCCTTCGCCCCCCCC
>BGNK01001153.1:60154-84344 GCA_003297005.1 Symbiodinium sp. clade A Y106 | reverse complement strand
CCCCCCGCGCAAACCGTTGGGAGCAGCACGCAACCGGCTCTACTGGCAACTTCCGCTCCTGCGTGTGATGGCCCACGTATGGCACCAAGAACCTGCAAAAACCACTGAAGCACCGGGGACGTTTCAGTTTTTTGAGGTTCTGATTGAATCAGAACGATGTAGGCTTGAGGTGATAGTCAAATGGAAGGCTGTGGGGCTCTGGCGTGAAGATTCCGGTCTCGAAGCTTGGAATTCTCAGCGCCATGTTGAATCAAGTCTGTTGGGTCTTCTCTAGAAATTGAAAGCCGTCAAGGTCACCCAGTGTTCCTGAACCACTGCTCCTCTTGCTGCTGCTTCGGGGCGACTACTGCTGCCGCTACTACTTCTGCTACCGCTACAGAAGCTGCTGCTACTGCAGCTACTGCTACTGCTACTTGCTGCTGCTTACTGCTACTGCTACTCCTACTACGACGACAACTACAACTACAACTACAACGACGACGACGACACCGACGATTCTACCAGTACTCCTGCTGCTGCTAGTACTGCTACTACTGCTTCTTCTGCGACGACGGCGGCGACTACTACTACTACTACTACCGCTACTACTACTTCTACTACTACTACTACTACTACTTCTACTACTACTACTACTACTTCTGCTACTACTACTGCTACTACTACTACTACGACGACTACTACGACTACTAATACTACTACTACTACTACTACTACTACTACTACTACTCCTGCTAGTAGTAGTAGTAGTAGTAGTACTACTACTACTACTACTGCTGCTACTACTACTACTACTACTGCTGCTGTATACGCCTACTCCTAATTCTACTCGTACTCCTATGCCGCCTCATACTCATACTCGTACTCATACCCATACTGCTACTGCCGCTGCCGCTGCCACTGCTACTGCCACTGCTGTGCTACTGCCACTGCAACGACTGCCACAACTACTATTTTTATTTCTACTACTACTACTACTGCCACAACAACAACTACTACTACTACTCCTGCTGCTGCTGGTGGTGGTGGTCGTCGTCGCCGTGCGAGCCAAAATATACATGCTAGTCTTTCACTGGCAGTAAGAGTAGCAGCGATAGTAGCACCATCTACATGATCATCTGGGCATCGACGATAGTGGCAACGATGTTAGACGTGTTACACATGCAACGGTGAAGTGTCTTTACAGCGAAAACCCCTGGAGGCAAAAATGCACTTGTTGCTGCACAACGCCAAATTTATTCTGGCTGTGATGGCGACGGCGTCCCAGACCTGGCCTGCTCAGAAAGTGCCAATTCTGCTGGAGTAGCTTGGCGAGCTTCAGTCCTGCATGAGGGTAGGAGGGAAGGTTCCCTGCATGAGGGCAGAAGGGAAAGTTTGTCAGAGCCTGAGGAAGCAAGCATGAGCTCATCAGAAGAGAATTCTGACGCCTTTGTTTCAACAAGTGAGTGCCAGGAGGAGAAATAATAGTAGGAGTAGTAGTAGCAGCTCAGTCGTACTCGTAGTACTAGTAGTACTCGTGTAGTAGTAGTAGTAGTAGTAGTAGTAGTAGTAGTAGTAGTAGTAGCAGCAGTAGTAGTATACTATTGTGCGGTATTGAAGGTATTGGTAATCGTAGTATCAGTAGCTCTGCATATTATGATGACTGGACTATTCCTGACAACTGTCGCGATTACTGTGTCCACAGCGGTTGCTGTAAGCCAGAAAAGGCTACTCGGAGTACCGAAAAAATCCGGAACAATTCAAACGCTGTCATTAAGCTGAGTATAAGCCCTAAACCCTTACCTAGACCCCCAAAAGTAGGTAAAATAATGGCCCAAAACCTATAAAAGGCCATTATTCTACATACTTTTGGGGTCCATGAAACCCTGAAACCCTAAACCCCTGAATTGAGCTGGGAAACGCCATGAACCATGTCTTCGAACCTGTTTCTCTGATGCTGCTGACTTGGCCTGTGCACCTCCCCTTCCAAAGTATGAGTAGCACAGGTTGAGAAGTTTGCTGGAGTTTCGGGAAGCTTCGCGAAGTTTCGGGAAGTCGAATATACGGGCCTCAATAATTAGAACACGGTTTTGGCGCCCATTGTACTATAAGTATAGTAAGGAACCCCCAAAACAGTATAGGTAATTATTGAGGCCCCTATATCAGTGTATTCAGTCAGCAGTTTTTTCCGGCATGTCTTGGAATGTTGGCGACTGGAAGTATATCTGGGGGGACAGTTCCAAGACCCACCCTCCTGAAGAACCACCATAAGGCCTTATATAAGATCTCCAGCCTGATCGTACCTGCAGCATAAATTGGATGTTCCAACCCTAAACCCTAAACCTTCAGAACACTGTGGACCCGACTATGCACCCTCAAGAACAGGATCCTCAACGCAGGGGCCCAGAACAAAACCCCTCATAGTATGAACCGCACAAAACTGAAAAAAAAAACGATGATCGCGAAAACCCAACATCTCTAAAGCCAAATCTTTGAGATTGGGTTGTAGGCTTTCGGGACTAAGGGTTTAGGGCTTTAGGGATTTAAAATTTCGGGGCTGAGGGGGTTGGAGTTATTTTTGGGGGGGTTAATCTCAGGCTCAGGGCCACCCTAAACCCAACCCTGAACGGATCCGAACCTCGGTAGGTCAGGTAGGGCTGCGTCGCGGTCCAAAGCCTTGATCCCAACACTTGCAAGGCTGAGAAGCTTCGAAGCCTCGAAAACGAGCCCTAAGTCTTCGGGTTCAGGGTTTAGGGAATTGGGATATAAGCACTATAGAACTTTATTATACGTACATGGGTAGTTGTCAAAATTATGGCCCCTTTTTGGGTACCCTGAATAATAGGTGCCGTATTATAAGAGGGACCCAAAAAGGGACCATAATTTTGACAACCACCCACATGGATTCGGGGGTTGAGGGCTTGGGGCTTAGGGTTACAGATTTCTCGGATCTCGGGGTGCAAGGCTTGAGGATGTTTTGGACTAGAGCTTTGCATAGGGCCCGAAACCCTAAACCCCTAAACCCTAAAGCCCTAAACCCTAACTAAACCCCAAACCCCTAAACCCTAAACCCTAAACCCCTGAACCCCAAACCCCTAACCCCTAAGCCCTAAACCCCTAAACCCCTGAACCCCAAACCCCTAACCCCTGAACCCCCAAACCCCCCAACCACTAAACCCTCAACCCTAAACCTTCGAGTCGAGGATCTGAGCAGCTTAAGGTTGCGGCAGGGTTTAGGGGTTTAGGGTTTAGGGCTTAGGGGGCTTAGGGGGTTTAGGGGGTTTAGGGGGTTTAGGGGGTTTAGGGCCTGGGGCCTCAATGATCGGAATGGGGTTTGGGGGTGTTGTAAGATGGCTAATACTATTCCTAGGTTCCTGAGTAGCCCCATGACAATAAGGGTACCCTTTTTCTTACTATTAGGTTTAATAACCTAAAATAGAAAGGGCAAAAGGGTACCACTCAGGAACCTAGTATTAGTTCTTATTCCAACCCGTAGCCTACATTTGGGGTCCAGGCACGCTCGGGTGTAAGACCAACATGCCTAGCGAACCAGCATATGCGTCGTATACTAGGTGCAATAACGGGGATAGCAAGCATGACGATGACAGCAATACTAGCAGCAGTGGCATTTCACTAGCTTACTAGACAGGGTTAGTGCTCCTCGTCGTCACCGTAGGAGCAATAGTGGTAATAGCAGTACTAGCATTAATTGATACATAGTAACTTAGTAGCAGTACACCTCGTAAAATTAAAGGCTCTTGAATATGCTGGGGGTCAGGTGCAGAGCTCAAAAGTGTTCAGATTACTGAGAGGCATTTCTGACTCCCTTGAGCTAAATGCCCATCTGGAGGGCACAAGGTACCCCTACAGTCGATTCGAGGGTCTGGTGTGTGGCCTAAATCCTAAGCCCTGCCTGTACCCTAACGCCCAAACCCTAATCGCTTGAGGGAGATGCCCCTTCATGTAGGCGCCGTTGCTGATCATGAGGTGGGAGTAGCCTTGAACGGAGAAGGTATTGAGGTTCAGGGAGCCGGCTGGAAGGGTCTTGTTGATTCAATGGGCTAGCGTTTGGTGTAGGGTTTGTGTGTAGGGTTCGAACAGGATTGACGAATTTTGTTTACAGGCTTTGTATACCTTACATATTATAAGCCTAAGTAGGGTTTATGTCCATGGGGCTTATAGGACTCCTCACACAAATCCCTATGGTACATAGAGTTATAGATCAAGTCCTTATGTTATAGAACCGTTAAAGGACACTTGTGAGGAAGCCTTTGAGGAATCCATATGGAGCCATAGATAACTGAGGTCTTGTGGTATGTACTAATTACCAAACATGAGGGCCAGCAAAGGAGAGCATGACGAAGAGCCATCGAGGCTCCGATAAGCTTTCGGAGCCATAATGTCTTTGAGCTCAGGTGCCGGGCAGGGGGCTTAGGGTTTAGGGTCTTCCGCGACGCCAAATCATACAAATCCGGTTGGCCCGAACTTCATAACCCTAAATTAAACCCCTAAAAGCTGAACCCATCGTATGAAGCCATTCTGGCCACTTCCAAGACCCAGGCCTCGAATCACAAAGCCGAATGCCCCATTTAGGGTTATGTAAAAGGGTTTGGGGTTTAGGGTTCATGGAAATTTGAAATCGCGCCCGTATAAGGAGCTTCTATATCAACCGACCAAGGTGTAAGGTTCCGGACTTGGGCTGAGGTTCAGCCCTAACTCCCTCGAAACCTCTACACCTTCACAGAACCTTTACGGTAAGACCCTCTTTGGGTCTGGAATAGGGTTTAGGGTTTTGGGGTTTTAGGGCCTGCAGGTTGCGGGCATAAGGTGTATGTTCTGGGCCTTGGGGCTTTTTGTTTTTGGGACTTGAATCTGTCGAGCTCACACATGGATAATTGAGCAATAAAATAGTGCTTCTGCCTTAATACCGATGCACTGAGTATCTTCAGATTGTACAGGGACTTTAAGGGCATGCTATTACTACATATTCCGAAACATATAGTACCTTAGCCCAGACTAGCGGCTAGCGTTCATAATGCAGTTCGATTTTGGAGTCCTTCTGCAAGCCATAAACCCGAAACCCCTCTCACTAAAAACCTAAATTTTCTCAGCTGGCGCTCTGGCTAAACTTCCAAAACCCTTCAATCCCAAAAGCCCTAAACCCCTGAACCCTTATAGTCCCCTTATCGACCTTATAGTCCCCTTATCGACACCCCTTTAAGGAAGCTTATAGATCCGAAACCCGTAAACCCTAGAAATTTTAAACAACAAAACCAAGGCAGGGGCCCAGCACGAGAGACTTGTTTTGATGCATCGCTTCGATGGGATCCGTCTCCACATCTTCTGTAAACATGCCTTCAGGACTTGCAGGTTCATGGATAGTTATAAGTAGGGGAAAAAAGTCCCCTTATTATAGGGCTTATAAATACAGTTACCCTACTTATAACCGCACTTGTAACTACCCATGAACTTCCAAGCACTTTAGGGCTCAGGGTTTAGGGTAAGGGGGGTTGTAAGTGGGCCCAGGCCCCACACCGTTAACCCTGTTTCCTACACTCTGAGACTGAAGCCGAGCCAGTTGAACAAATCCGCCCGGAATGAGCTCAAACCTAAACTATACCTACAAACCCCCATACCTGCATGGCTAATACATGCCTAAACTACATATCTACATGTATCTACACACCTACACAATACATACGTACTTACGTACCTATATACATACATAAACAAACATACATACATACATACATACCTGTACTTACGTACATACATACATACATACGCATACATGCCTACATATATACATATGTATACACGTACATACGTACATACATACATACATAAACAAACAAACATACATACATACATACATACGTACATACAGACAGACATACATACATACTTACTTACATCCTGCGCCACCTTACTTTGACAGTGCAGTACACTGTTTGGCATTATTACAGCATACATACGTATGTGATATACAAACATACATACATACATGCATGCATGCATGCATGCATGCATGCGTACGTACACGTGCATACAGACATGCAGACATACGTACGTTTCATACTTACACACCCACACACCCGCATACATACATGCCTGCCTACCTGCCTGCATACATACATGCATACATACATACATACTTATACAATACCTGCCGACCTCAATGCATACATGCCTACATACCACACACCTACCTACGCACAAAAATACATACAGACAAGCATATACAGCCAGGAAGACCGACAAACAGACAGAAAGGCAAACAGAAAGAGAAAAAGACGGAAAGACTGACAGACAGGCAGATGCATTGCCCCTAAACCCGCAGACGCCGAGCCTCTAAGCCCGTTGGTTTAGTAAGGCAACTGAGCCCAAAGCTGTCGGTATCCAGCGACATGAGGTAGTCTAGCCGTGCCTGGGCTTCATATAACATAGGGTTATAGGGGCCTTATACAGTTAAAAGGTGATTTGGGGCGCATGTTATAGGACAACTGCATTGAGGGAACTGTAAGACTGTAAGGAACGGTATTAAAATTACTAGGTCTTCAGGCCCCTATATTGTGTGGGGTTCGCTTTGGAGTGCGCTGGGCTTTTGCACGGTTTTATAAGGTCTCTCTATAGGGCGTTTCATAGAGTCCATGTTATGACGTTTGACCTGCGTGCTACAGGGTTGTGATAGTGCTGATGGTCTTTCACAGGGGTTTGATAGAAGTGCCTGAACAGCTAGACGAGGGCTTGGGCATAGGCCAGAGTTTGCAGACAAAGCTATAAAGATATATATATATATACACACACATACAATACACATACAATGAATACATATATGTGCCCGATACCTTAGGGACTATTCAACTGGAAAATTTAATATGCAAAGCTAATATTAAGGTTCAACATGACATCTGGATTTAAACTAATTGAACAGTATCATGCCGAAAAATTTGTGTGTCCGCTATAGTTTATCACTACTACATTATAAACAAATAAATGATACTTCCAACATGCCATATGGATGCAACATATCAAGCAGTTGCATACATAAGCTTCATCATGCATAATAGCATCTCATATCTCGGCACGAGTGTGCAAGACACATGTCAGCGGAAACACACTTGTGTTGCTTTCCTAATGCAAAAACCTTACTCTTTCAGACCTATTATACTTAGTGGTTGTTATTTGGCACAGTCGTATCTTGTGTCTCAGCACGGGTGTGCACTACATATGTCAATGGAAATATATCTCCAATGCTTTCCTCTTGTAACCACTTCGTTGTTTCGGTCGGCGGATATTTGTTCCAGTCATGCACGGTCGTATCTCGTACCTCGGCACAGGTGTGCCTGACACATATCAATGAAAATGCATGTCCAATGATTTCCCATTGAAACCATTTCCTTGTCTCGGTCAGCTGATATTTGGTACCTCGGCACGGGTGTGTGATACATATGTCAATGGAAAAACATCTCCAATGATTTCCTATTGAAACCATTTCCTTGTTTCGGTCAGCTGATACTTGATGATATCGTACACGATCGTATCTCGTACCTCGGAACGAGTGTGCCAGTGTCCGTTGTTGATGCTTATTCCTGCTGGAACTGACAGGTGTGGAACATTCAGGAAAGGATAGACAGTGGAGCTTCGTATCTTTGGAATAGCAGGATGCGAATGATATCTCGAATGAGCTCCCGGCTGTCTCGTCCACGTAGCCGTTAAGCATATATGTCCTGTCCACACAAAAAAAACACTACAGACTTGAGATAGTACAGAAGCATGCAGAAACTGCGTCACTCACTTGTTTTTTAGTCATGCAATTGTCATATCCTATGCAGTGTCACCCGGATCCTCGAACTCCCGCCGTTCGCAGGGGTGTGGATCCTCTTCACCGACAACGGAGTTACACGTGCCTTACCTTTCTTGTTCACCATTCTCTTTGGAGGATGGCTTCTTCCTCACATTGTGTCGAACGACCTCAGCTTCATGTCGTCTTCTGTGAGAGGTAAGGGGGCCTTGGCCTGAACTCCAACCGAATACTGTTCAGAATACCACAATGTCCAATCATCTCCACGCCATAAGGATTGATGGAGTGATCTGCCCAGCATCATGCTGGCCGAGACAACGTGGGATAGAGGAAACTGTGCAGCAAGATAGTGCATCAACATTTTGATGTATCGGAAGTACAGTAACTTCAGTGCGAGTGTAGAGCGGTGCATGACATTTATGCTCCGGGACCACGAATTGATCTCAGCATGCAATGCCTCATTGCTGGATGTCCCACTTGGTAGGAACCAGCGATAGGAAGNGCATGACATTTATGCTCCGGGACCACGAATTGATCTCAGCATGCAATGCCTCATTGCTGGATGTCCCACTTGGTAGGAACCAGCGATAGGAAGGGTCCATCTGATGTCGGACCCTGAGATTGTTCATCAGCCACTCAATGCGATCAGGGGCGCATGCCGCCCATAAGATCTTGTAAATATGCTTGTTCGCACCTGCTATCTTTTTGCTGACTTCCGTGGGAAATCGTTGGCACAAGGCAGCAAGGCTTTTGATAGAATCCAACCGACAATAGAACGGCTGGTCCTCTTGCAGATTGTCCAATATGTCCGTGGGCATTGAGAAATCCAGCATCATGTCTCGATACCGAGTCTCTATGCTTGATTGATAGAGGCCTTGCCACGCTTCCATTGTATGTCTCCTGCCAGTGATCCTGTCTGAGAGTGGTATCAACTGCAATACATTTCGTAAGTATGCGTCGCAGCATCTTGGATCCAGTACTTTTATTGTTCCAGAAGCCATATTCGTAAACAATGGCTAGATGGACTGGATCAAGCATGAGAGAGCGAAGACCCGGGCATACAAGCTTCAGCTGCTTGGCAAGCTTCTCGGACGGACTATCCGTTCCGATATGCCTGGTAGTCTGAAGCTGCGGCTCGGAAAAGTTGTCTGCCATCGCCTCGACGATATGCTCGGCCGACTCAGACTGTAGAGGATGTATCATGAGGACAGCTCCTGTACGACCTCTGATAGTTAGCAGCCGCCTCCAGGCAACATCATCACCAAACGGCGCATCGTCTGTCACACGCTTCGGAGCTCTGTAAGAAGTCTAGCCAAGTAACTTCATGCAAAGCTTCAATGTAGCGTCCATGCTAATGTAATACCATTCGTTCTGTCGCATAAGTGTATCACTTACCACGGAATGCTGTTGATGAAGCCACATCCTCAATCATGGGCATCCAGTGTGCGCCATTTCGTGGTAGTAGTGTGGAGACTTTGTTGCCGGACTCCAAGGCAGCAAGATGACATCTCGTAGCCACTGTTCGAACCCAGGGGCTTTGCACACTACGGTGTATGGTTCCATGTGATAGTCTTTTACACAAGTATTGTTATGTGCAGCCGTCTACTTCTACATACAACATGGCAGGCAAGTAGCTTGAGCATGTCCCATGACCATTTCCCTCATGATCATGTCTGCAAAGGAATGCGTATAGTATAGATTCCGAACTCGCCGAACATGCAACGTCTCTCCGATACACTTCAGTTTGACGTAGAAAGGTCCAGTTGCACTGAACACCATCAATTATTTCAATAATTTCTGTTATTTAAAATAGTGTGGATCTTGGTTCCATAGCTTTAAAGACAGCCTATTTTAGTCATTTCTATTATTTTCTTTATTTGGGCCTGAAAATAATTACAATAATTAAAATCGCTTTCCTCCTAAGTGGCCAAGGTAGGATTCACAGGATTTTATTAGATAATATAAATAATTGAAATAATTAAAATCGGCTGATTTTAATTATTTTGATTATTTTAGGTTCCAAATAATAGAAATAAGAGAAATAATTAACATCAACCGATTTTACTTATTTTACTTTTTCAATTAGTTTTATTATTTCTGTTATTTCAAACAGTGTAGATCTTGGCTCCATAGCTTTAAGGACAGATGATTTTAATTACTTCCATTATTTTCTTTATTTGGCCCTGAAAATAATTAAAATAATTAAAATCATTCAAATTATTTTAAGTATTTTAATTATTCCACTGTATAAGCAAGGAAAGGAGTCGTCAAAGAGACCCTAGAGGTATCTCTCTCATACATATATATCCGTGTGTGTGCGTTTGTTTGTTCTTCTATCTTATTTAACCTTGTTTATCTATGTGTGTACATATACCAACTATAACGGCATGCTCCACTAACTATTTCGACCTCGATACCAAGCTCAAGCTGAGGTGTAATTAGGATGCAGGGTCCTCGGTTAAGCGCAAGTTTAAGGCTCGGGGCTCAAGGTTCGGGTTTGAGCAACCCATGCGGTGACTCTTGCGCTTATACTATAGCAAAGCGAAGACTGATCATTCCGAACGAGATCACAGATTATAAAGCAGGTGTCAACTGAGTTCATAAGCTGCGCAGATAAGCTGCCTCTAATCAAACTTCCAAGTGTTGCCGAAGTCCACATAAATTGACCTATAGCTGAAGTTGTGAGATAACGTCAGGATTTGAGTTCCCAACATCTGAAAGACTGATCGAACGGTTCGCCACTTGAAAAACCTGCTTGCTGCACTCATTGAAGTCCTCCTTTACTCGATGATCTCCCAAACTCGCTCGCTTTGCTGTGATTGTGTGCCATCAGCCAAAAGAATCCAGCTGGTGTATACCTGGTAACTTGCAGTGAGCCGAAGCTTGAAGCCTTAAAGCACATCCACCTCATGTCTCGCGAAATCCGCTGCCTTCCGAGAGCACTGGGAAACCAACCGTCAAGAACAACAGGAACAGTAGCATCACGCCCTTAGAAACAGAAATGACTTTGAAGCCACCGAGCCCGTAAACAGAAGCCACCATGGACCAACTACAACGGTAGCGCAGATCTGGCCAGCAAAAGGCACACTGCACGGACAGTGGTTCTGTAGGTCGCGCCGAGTTGCGTGCTGGAGTTGGTTGAGGACACCTCTGAAAGGCCTTGAATCAATCTAGTACCTCAAGTCCAACCCCCTAAACCCTAAACCGCAAAGCCCTAAACTCTAAACGGCCCTAAGCCCAAACCCCAAACACAAACTCCCCAAACCCCAATAACTACCCTGCAGGCTCCTTTAGTTTAAAGGACCCCTTAAAGCCTTAAAGGATCCCTTTCAGGGAATCCCAGCCAGGAAAGCGAAAGCTCGGCTTCTGGCCACCGCTGGGTGTTCAAAGAGCGGCCCCGATCGGAATCTGCACTGCGCCTTGGCGTGCTCAAAGAGACGGCCGGGCTCAGGGTTTAGGGTTTTTGGGGTTTGGGGTTTAGGGTTTAGGGTTTGGGGTTTAGGGTTTTTGGTTTGGGGTTTGGGGTTTGGGGTTTACGGTAGAGGGGTTTGGGGTTTACGGTAGAGGGGTTTGGGGTTTAGGATCTAGGCTGTGGGGCTAGAGTGTAGGGTGGAGAACCTAGGATTTGATGGTACATGACATGGAAGCCTGTACGAGAGCCCTAAATCTTGGGCCCCTGATGCCAGAAGCCCTCAACTCTACAGCCGCAGGTCGAAGCCGAAACCTGAAACTCTGCAACATGGGGTTTAGGGTTTAGGAAATTTAGGATTTAGGTTGTATAGGGGTGGGGTTTGCGA
This sequence comes from Symbiodinium sp. clade A Y106, assembly GCA_003297005.1. Taxonomy (NCBI): domain Eukaryota; class Dinophyceae; order Suessiales; family Symbiodiniaceae; genus Symbiodinium; species Symbiodinium sp. clade A. The sequence goes on along the minus strand of BGNK01001153.1, from coordinate 72,767 downwards.
TGTAGGCTTTACGGTTTACGGTTTAGGTTGTCGGGGCCCGTAAACCCTTCGCTTGGAACTGCCCCAGCTAACAAAAAGAGATTGGGTTTAAAAGGAAACCAACACTAACAAATGCAGGCTCATGAATTCTTCACGGGCTACGATAAATGTTGCTCCAGGCTCCTATAAGCTTAGGGGCTGAGTACCATAGCGCAGAACGGCTAACCTTTTCGTGACGGTAGGAACTTGAGTGCACAGGTCAAAGGCGACCGACCCAGGTTTGCAGAGCCTCGATTCTTCACACTTGTAAGTTCATCTAGGAACATCTTGTTCGGAGATACGAGAATTCCATGCAGGCTACAAGCACATCCAAAATTCTGATGGCCTCGTGTTGCTCCGTGTATTTGTGCGGGTGGTTCAACTGAACCCCGAATACTGGCTTAAGGTTTCCGGCTCTGAACCCCAAGGCCCAATCCCGAACTACGGTTGATGGACAAAATCCTGCATGACCCTAAGGACCCTAAACTATGGGAATTATGGTATATTCCTTATAATGGGTAATGCAGGATTTTGTCCATCAACCGTATCTCTCAACGATTGGCAACTTTCTGCTTTGTGAGCGGGTTTCGACTGGAGTATACACTGCAGGTACATGCACCATCAGGGTGATCACCTTCAACTTCTGTTGGAGCCTTTGGGGGCCCTGATATGAAAACCCAGGTTTTCGCACCCCAACCCTAAATACTCAAGTCCTCAAGCCTAGATCTCAAAACATGCAAGGAAGGGGGCAAAAACGAAGTCTTAATTAATAAACTCCAGAAGCTTCATCTGAAGCTCAGAGGGCGTAGGGTTTTATTTGGGTTCCTGAAGCTCAGAGGTCCTGGCCCTATATCCCACCGAGAAGGTGTGATGGGACACGGTGCGCTCCGTGTCCTGGGACAGATCCGGATTCCCAGCAAATACATGTCCATTTCGTGGTGCCCTTCTAAACAAACAAAACCATCCTCATCATCATGATCTTCATCATCAGCATCATCATGATAGTGAATGTCATGACTACGACTTTTGCAAAAATACGTGCTACAAGAATACGAATGATCAAAATTAACTGTAGTCTGGGTGTAGACTTTGGAGTTCGGAGTAGCTTAGAGTCTAGGGTCCTCCACCAAAAGATCCTGCGGCAGCTGTGACGCAGGTGGAACGAAGTCCTGGGGCGCGATGCTACCGCAACCATGAACGGTTTAGGCCTCTTAGTTTGCAGAAGTCTCGGATTTGGCATAGTTGCCGCGCTCTGGGGCGTTTGGATTGCCAGCCCTGCACTTGAACCCTGCTCATCCGTCACATTATCTTGACCTATTATAACTGGGCTTTTTAAGTAACCAGGGAGAAAAAAGTATAAACTTTTTTTTTCATAATGGTTCCTCTTAAGGAAAAAGTATTAAAGTATGGTACTCCAAAGCCCAGATAAGCTCGATGTTGCGGTTCAGGATTTAGGGCTTATGGATTGCGTTTCACTGTCTACCTTGTCCGTCTGTTTCAAGCTTTCTCTTGTCCTGCACAGGTGGGTTTCCGCAGTGCAGTTGGGGATAGCATCAAACCAGCGGCAGGATAATCATGATCATAACCACGACAATGCCAGCCCCACTCACAGGAATAAGAAGTGGCAACAAGAAAGGAAATGCTGAGACGGAGACCCGCGTTAGCATGAAAGTTAAGAGGAAGACTAAGACCGCCGAAAGAGAAAAGTTGGCAGCCGTCGTAGCAGCATTGTTCCGAAGGCATGCAGACGGCTAACAACGGAAAGGTGAATACTAGATGGGCCTGAATCAAAATTGGGTTTGGATTTAAATCGTACTCCAATGCAGTTGAGAAACCCTGTGGAATGGTACAACCAATTATTCAAGCTTCTTGTTTGATGAGATGCTTCCTTCAGTGACTCATGCGGGAGTGTTGACACTGGTCAAAACCTTTGGGTATGTTTGGAGAAAAACTTTCAGATTTCAGGGTGCTCGGAACGATGTACTCAGCAGAACACGATAAGAAGCCCCCTAAATAGTGTGTGTGTGTGTGTATGTGTATATATATATATGTATATAGATAGATACGTATACTTAAATATACACACATATATATATATGTATGCCGTAAAGCAAGACGATACGGTGGCCTATGCCAACTGTAGTTTACTATAGACCCTAAACCCTAATTACACACCCTGAACGAAAACCCTATAAGCCCTGAGCTATTTGGAAGTACCATTACGAAGTCCCAATGCCCTGGGACCAACTGGGCTGACCTCTGGCAGTCGGTGGAACCAGATGCGGTTGGGCCTCTTCGAGTAGGGTCTTAGGTTTCTAGAGCTTAGGGTTTAAGGTTTAGAGCTTAGGGTTTAGGGTTGAGGGCTGAGAGCTCAGGGTTCAAGGATAAAGGTTACGGCGAGGTTTGGATGCAGAGAGAAAGGCTCGGGGACAAGGGGTGTACTGAGTAGGCTTGAGATCACGAACCCTTTCATCACAACACCTCAACCCTATGCCCTCCGCGCCAAACGCTACACCGTCAACCTGTCACCGTCAGCCCTTAGCCCCCGCCCCAGCCTCTGATTCCTCAACGCCCGCTCAACCCTAGATCCCAAACCCAAACATCCTACCCTAAACCCTAAACCCTAAACCCTAAACCTTAAACCCTAAACCAAGCTCTCAACCCGAGTTACGAAGCCAAAAGCTTATGCCGCAAGCTGAACCGTAAGCCCTAGACCTCGGCGCGAACCCTACTTACCCAGTGAAGGGGTTTAGGGTATGGGGGTCATCAAGAGTCCACTACCGAGCTACTTGGAGGCTCATGCGGATTTCCGAAAATAGGGGACCCTAATATAGTACCCTAAACAGTAGGATCCTTATTATAAGGACCCCAAAATAAGGTACCCTTATTTTCGGAAACTCCCAAGTGGGGTTATAAGTAGGGTAACGATAATTCGAACTCCTATTCTAAGGGATAATTTAAACTCCCATTATGTAGGGGACCCCCTAGACCCCAAACCCAAAGTTATAACTACACATGAACTACCAAGCTATGCCGGCACTGCTACACCTTCGCTCGCAGAATCCGGAGTTTCTGGTCCTAGACCCTAAACTCCTACATTTTCGGGTTTAGGGTTTAGGGGTTTAGGGCGAAAGCCTAATGTAGAATGTAGGGCCTTGGTCGTCGGAAGAGGGTTTTGGGCTCCTTTTGCTTTAAAAGATAGCTATAATAAGGAACCCTAAGGAGCAATATTGGGAACTATCTCGGTTTCTATATTAGGGTCTTAGGATTTACCGTCGAAGGCTCAAGGAAACCCTGAGTCGAAAGTCCAAAGCATCAAAACCCCACCTGGGCCATTAGCAAGAGGTTGGATTAGGGGGACCGGACCCGTGGGGAAATGACCAAATCCACAAGCTTTAGGGTTTAGGGTTTAGGGTTTAGGAGTTTAGGGTTTAGGGTTTAGGATCCGTTGTAAGAGGGCCAGAAGTAGGGTTGAGAAGGGTCCCGTTTAAGGGGGTCTCCCTCATGCGACCTTGGACTATCTCAGAAAGCAAGGTGGCTCTCGGATTTTACCGAGGACCATCGGGTCCACTCTTGCCTCAACAGCAATAATAATATATTCATTGAAACAACATTGCTAATCATCGTAATAACAACATCAAAAATACTGACAGGTATCGTAATCTTAACTGCTTTCCCATAGCTCTAATTGCCGGAACAAAGGGGCCAACATCGTTTTCCATGTCTGCTCTGCCTCTGGCAGCTCTGGCAACAGTCTGTGGCAGAATGCCGAGATAGTCAAACATTGATAACATCCGACGGACATTCCATGATCTTTGCGTACACTAAGCCAAGCACTTCAAGCTAGCTTCCGGAGTCTAAACCCTGAGCCCCGAATCCTGCAGCAACTCCTTGCCTTGTGCTTTGCACCAAAAGGCTACTTGCAAGACCATGGAACGAACTCGCAGAGCTTCAGATTCAACCTGTTGCTCTATTTCTCCTGCCCAAAAGATTGGGCGAATACTCGTACACGTACGGGATGACGAAAACAATCCACATGAAAAAAAAGTGAGCCCACGACAGGCCAGTTGAAATCGTGTCCAAAATTGTACAGTACTTGAACAAATTGTACTGCAACCAAACCACGACATTGAAAGAGATGCCAGCAGTCGTGCCGAGCAGCAAAATCAGCCACAGCGGGCATCGATCCCCGAATCGTACACCCAGCCTCCAAGTCTGCAAGAACTCCCAGAATGCCAGGTACACCATTGGCGGGGCCTGGAACCAGCCGATGATCCAGCCAAAAGCCGACCAAGGGAACAGATGAGCATTCACGGTCAGATAGATAGACGTAAAGACACAAGAAGACCAGCCGTGAGTGCCAATACATACCGCAAAGGTGGAGCACCAGCTCCCAAAATGTTCCGTATGAAACCGCCCAGCTCTTTGTCAACCATTTCATCAAAACTGTCAAGATAAGCCTCGTAACCTGCCTCGTTGGGATACCATCTTCTCAACGTTTGGAATACCAGCTCTCGGTCGCACAGCAGCTCTTCACCGGTGGCAGGGTAGCAGTGGTCCATTGCACAACAGCTGCACTGAGCACGTCGAATCTCAAAACTGTCCAGCTGCTTTCTCGGCTGCAGCAGAGCTTTCATCTGCATGGTGCCGAGGTAAAGAACCATGGGGGGCAATCACAAGGAACGCTGGTGCACAAACGACCAGCATGGCCATTGTGAAAGTCCCCAAACTGCCCTTCCGTTCCCTTAGATATGTATCTTGTCCTGCTAGCACCGACTGCACATACCGTTCCATGAGAATGTGGAAGCTGCTGACCAGGAGCGTTTCAAAGATCGAGAAATACAGTAGCAGTGGGCCCAAACTGGCTGGAGCAAAGTCGATATCATTCCCTTTCCGGTCCTCTCGCAACAATGCCGACAACTCGAAGGCTGTCCACAAGCGGGTGAAGTACCGTGGACTCCAAAGAGCCACAAGCTTCCGGGACTTGGAAAGGAAACCGCCCAAGGAAAGGATCCCCTGCTTCTTCAGCTCTGAGTCATGCTGCGCAATGCAAAGTCGATCCAGAAAGACCAGTTTCTTCTTGTAGAGGCCGCGAATGTCCTGCCAGAAGAGAAGGACAAACCAGTAACTTCCATGGATGGCCAGTGTGCCGGAGAGCCAACCGTCTGATATTCTGAATATGATGAGAAGGCATGCCAACATGAATGTCAGCAAACTTGCTATTGCGGCAGGCACGCTATTGAAATATACTAGCAAAGTTGCGGTTTTCAGCCAATGCCTTGTCCCCCAGTCATGACTCAAAAATGCATCAATCTTGTCGACCTTTCGCCTGAGGTGGTACTCGTCCACATCGCGGTACGCCCGCCGCATTCCGCAGCCTGCTAAGACATATCCCAGTGGAACGGTTCAAAGAAGATCGGAATCGATGGATGAAGCCAACGATGACACAGACGTCATCTTCAGAGTGTCGTACTCCTCTCTCTGCTCCATAGGGGGCAAAGGTCGCGGTTCTATGCGTTGTGGGACCATGGCTGGCGATCGTAAACAGAGTCTGTATATGCCAATCTATCGACGGACGAAACACACATACATATGCATGTACGTATCTATGTACGTATACAAATATGTGCATATGTATATATATATATATACACATACAAGCACAGATACGCTGACAAACATTGTGCAGATATATGAGAGTTTCCGAAAATAGGGGACCCTAATATAGTACCCTAAATAGTGGGATCTTTATTGTAAGTAGCCCCAAATAAGGTACCCTAATTTTTGGAAACTCCCATATGTAGACTACCCATCCCGCAGGCCACGACCGGCCGAAGAAGAAAGCTGCGCTCCACCACGGTGATCTTTCAGACGTAGCCTAGAAACTACCTGTATCCGACAAAATATCTAGGATTTTAGGCTTCTACAGATAGTTCCATAAAAAGGTATGTATCCGAAAATATCTAGGTCTTTTAGGTTTCTATAAATAGTTCCTTAAAAAGGTATGTATCCGAAATATCTAGGTTTTGTAGGTTCTATAGATAGTTCCTTAAAAAGGCAGGTGTTTTCGGCTACAGGTGCACCAAGCTTCGAGCGAGGTTCTGACGATGCTGGCGCGGGTCTCGTCAGTCAGCCTCAGGGAAGACATCGGAAAGAAGGCGAGTTTTTAGGGTTTAGGGTCTCGATGTCAGGCTGCTTTAAGATCCATTATCTGAGGGGCTGAGTACCCTGGCCCAAAAAACGGATAACCTTCTTGAGTTATGGTAGCTTTCTATAAACGCCAAAAGTTTGAAGGTTACCTACTCAGCGACTAAGTTATGAGGCGGGTACTTTCGGGGTACTTAAGGAGGTTGGAATTGAAACTTTCTCCGGATGTTGCGCCGGTCCCCAGTTAAAGGTTTACAGTTTCGACTTTCGTGTTTCCGCTGTTCAGGGCTTAAGGTTTAGTTCTAGACTTCAGGCTTGCAGAGCGCAGGCTCGAGTGAGGCATAAACAGCTACAGCCTTCTGGTCCGAAAGCGACCTATGTAGGGCCATCCATAGTTCAAACAGAGTTCTGGTGGTATTTTCTACTATCAATCAAATAGGGATTATACTGGGGCACTGTCACTAAATAAACCCGACAGGCTACAAAGGCATACTGTTAAGAACTATCCAGGCCCCTATATTAAGATTGTATTCTGCTTACGACGGATATATTCGCAAACCCTGAAACTTGATGTTCCTAAGCACTCAGCTCAAATGCAAACATTTGTGAATGAGGGCTTCTAAGATAGGGGCCTTAATAATTAGAATAGTGTTTGGGGGTATACTATACTCTAACTATATTAAGGAACCGCCAAAATAGTATTGGTAATTATGTAGGCCCCTATAACAATTTGTGTGGGTTTGGAGGGCACACGGCTTGGCCCAGTGCAGTCTTTAATCTATCTTCTTCAACAGCCGGGCCCCAAAAAGTTCTAACTTTCAAAGATAGAGCAAATATATAAGGCCAAAAGTTTAAAGTTCTCCCGTTCACGATCTAAGTAATGGGGGGTTCAGAGTCTTAGGGTCTTGGACTTGGGTGTTGGGGTCTTGTGCTTAGGCGTTTCTATTTCAGGGCTGAGCCTATAAAGCCCCTAAGCCCTAAACCCCTGAACCCGGTAATGTAGGAACCTGATTAAGAAACCTTGGGCCCTTTATTAGGGTTTCTTATATGAATCCCACTATTTTGGGTGTTATAGGCCCAGGGTGTCTTAACCAGGTTCCTACATTAAGCCCTAAGCCCCTGAATCCGGTACCCTGGTGGGGATCACCGGGCCGAATCTCATCAACCTCGTAGCTAAAACTGCCAGCCCCCACAGTCATAATGCCCGTGCGCCGTTTAGCTTACACCAACTTTAAAGCCTAAAACCTAGGCCCTAAACCTCAAACACAAGACCACAAATCCCAAACCCAGGCCCACCCCCTACCCTAAAAGCCCTAAGAACCCTAAACCGCAAGCCTCCGGTGTTGAGGAACTCCGGTTTAGAATTTCATGGTTGTGGCCTGTCGGTTTTGGACTTTCACCAACCAGAGTTTGGGGCTTAGAGTCTAGAGTTTAGGGTTTTAAGGTCTAGAGTTTAGGGCTTAGGGTCTGGAGTTTAGGGTTTTAAGGTCTAGAGTTTAGGGTTTAGAGTCTAGAGTTTACGGTTTTAAGGTCTAGAGTTTAGGGTTTAGGGTTTTAGGGCTTATGGTGAACTTTCAGAATACTACCGAAGTCTAGGAACCTACCAAGGTTCGACAAAACCATGCAGGCGCAAAAGTTAAGTGTTGGGTATTGAGGACCTACGTAAAACGCCACACATACTTTCAGAAAAACACTATAAACCTGTGTAGCGGTTGAGCATTGTCCCTAAACCTTTAACCCGTGAGGGTCATCTTTTTGGTCGCAGAAGCTCATGGATTTGGACTAGTCTGGCTGCAGATGCGGTGTACCCGCTTGGGCTGCCAAGGCTGTTCTGTTTAAGGAAAGGGGTCGGAGGGCTCGGGGTTTGCCGACTTGAAGTTGAAGGGTGGGGCTGTCGGGTTTAGGGTTTGGGGTTTAGGGTTTAGGGTTTAGGGACCCTAAACCCTAAACCGGGCAGTGTTGTCGGGCAGGGCTCAAGATAGGTGTGGGAAAGATGTTGTCCCAAAGTTCATGACAACAATACACAGCGCAGGTGGTACACTGGGTGCTCCCAAGCAGTATAGCAAAGCAGACTTAATGTAGGGGCCTCAATGACTGGAACAGGGTTTTGGGCTAATTACCGCTTTAAAACAAGTATGATGAGGAACTCAAGGAACAATCTGGCTAATTATTTAGGCTTCTACATGACACTGCGCGCTCCCAAGCAGTACAGCAAAGCAGACGTAGGAGAGAAGCCATCTCGGCAAAGTCATTGCAAGTCGTCCGGCTCACAACCAGGTGTGCTGCCCCAGCTCACTGCGACCAAATCGGTTTAGCGTTTTTAGGGTTTAGGCTTTGGGGTTTGGGGTTTGGGGTTTAGGGGTTTAGGGGCTCAGGGTTTCGGGTTTAGGGTTCAGGGTTTAGGGGTACATAACTGGATGCTGGGGCCTTCGGGCTTCACGGCTTACGGGTGGGATTGGCAAAGTCTCGGTTCTTATAAAGAAACCATATTTCTATAGATCCTGAAAAGGTAGCTTGAATTAAATTCCTTAACCCCGAAACCCTTATAGAACCGTTTAAAGGAACCCTTATATATTATAGATCCTTTAAAGGAACCCTTATAGATCCCATAAAGGAACCTTGTAGATCCCTCAAAGGAACCCTTATAGATCCCGGTTATGGTAGCTTAAAATAAACTCCTTAACAAGAACCCACGATCCGCCCAGAGTCTATCACAGCTTCTGCATGGCACCCGAAACCCTAAACCCTAAACCTCAAAACCTAAACCCTAAAACCCTAAACCCGAATGAAACATTAAGCCAACCTGCTGGAACCGAACCTGCGAACCTCCAAAACTGCCTAAAACCTAAATCCTTGCCCACTCTGCTCAGAAGTTCATACCATGGCTACAGATTGTGTATTTATATATATATATATATATATATATATATATAGATATATATACACACACATACACACATGTGTTTCAATATTCGTTTGTATGTATACATACATATAAATAAAAATATACTATACGGTATAATATAACACAGTGAAAGCATGAAGGTCCGAGAGGTCAGGACGGCTATTAGGGTAAACGCAATTAGGGTGCTTGCTACCCCACTTGCAGCCTGCCTACAAGACCCTGCAAAAGGGAAACTCCCATGCACAGCCTGGTAAGAGCCCGGGCTACAATAAATTTGTAGCATATATGATGATACTATATATATATACAGATACAGTATAATGACTGAGATAAAAATTACAACATATGATATAATGTACGAAAGGAAGCGAGAGTTTGGTTTGCCTTCTTGCTTGTTTGATCAGTCTATGTTCCTCCAAATGGGGCAGCAGTCCTACGGCCGATCCCACACAGTGCTTTTTCGTTGGCCGCCGCACGTCTCCACTCTGCACCGAGGACACAGGCGTAAGCTGCAAGGGCAGGGAACGTTTGGTTTAGGGTTTAGGTTTTAAGGCTTACCTATCGTTTTGCATGGCTGTTCGTTTGATATGGAAAAGCTGTTGGTACAAGGGCACACTGATTCTAGTCTCGTCTTTATTTCGGGAGGCCCGTCAGCATCGGACGATGGGTTTGGCGAAACCTGCAAAGCACCAAGCATCGCAAGGGCCACGAACAACTTGATCAGAATGAACTATGGCATCAACCCCTGGAAAATCAATGATAGGATGGGTGTTCACGACAAGAACATGACCCCGAACATCAAAAGACCAGCAGCGAAGTATCGATGGGGATCCTCGATCACCCGAAGAGAAGGATCACAACCCCTGTGTGAAGAATCAGCACAGTATGCGAAAGCTATCCAGACGTCCGACATTCCCGATGACTTCCTTGCTGTCAAGACTTCCTAGGCTCAATACTGGTGATATGAATTCACAAGGCTTTGCATGTACTACGGTGCCTGAATTTCTAGAAGTTCAAAGTCCTTTTTTGGTAGCTCTGGGCCCAAGATGCAGAGCAAGCTCGCGTGATATGCATTCCTTGCTCACAGAAGGGCTCCCATCAAAAATCACACTTCGGGGGTGAGGGTGCAGGGTGCAGGGACTAGGGGCTTGGGTATGGAGAAACAGTGAAGGAACCGTCACCATCGGTATCATGGGCATCGCCATCAATGACGACGTTTAGTATCAACCAACCATGCAATAACCACTACCACGGCAGTTCTCAATGGTCATCACCATCATCCCCGCCATCATCAGCATCACAAGTCACCACCCTAAACCCAAAACCCCTGAACCCTAAATCCTGATGCCAAACCCTAAACCATAAATCCCCAAACCCCTAAAGCCCAACAAAAATCTAAACCCTACCTTAACCCCAAATAACCTACCTTTTTAAGGACTTAAATAAGGAAATCCTATTAAGGAGCCCTAAAACGGTAGGTTTCTTAGGGTCCAGGTAAACCCACCATGCCCCCCCGGGCTCCCCGTCATTGCTGGGGGATAGGACTCCCGGGTTGAAACCGAAGCCTTTCAGCAACTGCCTTCAAGCCCTTCTAGCGTTTAGGGCGTTAGGATGTTAGGGTCTAGGGCTTTAGGGTTTTAGGGTTTAGGGGTTTAGGGTTTAGGGCTTTGGGGTTTTAGGGTTCAGGGTTTCAGGTTTCAAGGTTGAGGACCTTTTTTCACCCCTCAGGGTTGAGGGTTTAGGACTTAAGATTGCGGTTTAGGGTTTAGGGTTTAGGGGTTTAGGGGTTAGGGTTTAGGGTTTAGGGGTTTAGGGTTTAGGGTTTAGGGTTTAGGGTTTCTGTCTGTGATATCTCGGCTGGCTGTGATGTCCAAATTCTTGGGCATTCATGAATCCTGATCGTAGTTGCGCGGGATCTCTTCGTCATGAGACACTGCCCCCACTTCAGAAGAAACAGGGCGAAGCCATGGTTGCAGAATGGGCAAAGGCCGAAGTTCTCCAACCCCCGAACACCCCTAAACCCTAAAGCCTAACATGTAAACCTTCTTGTGATAGCCTACACCCTGAAACCGTAATAATGAAGCGCATCATGCTCGTTTGTCCCTTCTCACACCTTAAGGCCCCAACTCCAGTAAAAAAACATAAAAAAACTAAGTCCTGCAATGTGCTATTCTCATCCTCCAGGCCTCGAGAATACAAGAAGCTTATGATTCATGATTTCTGTCCTGCGACAAAACCCTGATACCCCTAAAATGTCGGGCAACGCGGTTTCAACTGGAGTTGGGGGCCTTACTGATCTTATCATGGCCTTGGCGTCTGTCACAGTGTGTAATTATATATTGGCTATGCAAGGGCTGGGATTAGTAGTTATTCCGAGCCCTACATTAACATTCAGGAAATGGCAGCTGGAGGCTGAATCGAGCAGGTTACTGCTACGCCACCTGATTGCTGTTGCTGGTACGATCCTTGTTTGGGGCTTAGGTACTGCTAGACTGGTTTCAGCGATCATGACTTCATTGCTGTGTCGATTCGCTCGTGTTGCTTGTCTTCGTGAAATTGCAAGCCTGCTTTCAGCAGTATCGTTATGAGCACCGATGGAACGGCTAGCATCGCAATTGCCACTTTAAAAAACAGTGCGAATCTCAGAATCATAACTACCTACTTCCGACATGCCGCTGCTTGAATTGAGCCTTGAATCCGAAATACAATCGACGCTACGTCACACCCAGTTGTCAGGTCGTGAGCACATCCTGCCAGAACCGATGCAGCGCTCTCTGGCAGTGCCACAGGTCCTGTCTATTATCTAGTGCTATTGTAGAGCTGTCCTTGGCCTGCATCCGTTACTTATCTAGTGTTGTGAGAACTATTCGTGGTCGGAGTAGTCGTGATAGTAGTCGCCTTAATCACCCTTGGTGACAGTGGAAGTCTTCAAGTTAAGTCAAACAAGTTCTGAACATAAAGTAATCGTCGTCGCGGTGGTAGTAGTAGTCGTAGTGGTAGTAGCAGTAGGAGTATAGGAGTAGGAGTAGGAGAAGGAGTAGCAGTAGCAGTAGCAGTAGTAGTAGCAGTAGTTGTAGAAGTAGCAGCTGCAATAGCAGTGGTGGTGGTGGTGGTAGCCGTCAAAGTATAAGGCAGTAGTATTAGTAATAGTGCTAGTGGTAGTAAGAAGAAGAGGTGGAGGAAAACAAAAGGTCAGTGTGACTGCTGCACACCGGACGCGTGCTATGCTGATGAAAACGTGCATCTCTCTCATTACTCCTTGACTATCAACTCTAGGTTGCACGACAGTGCCTAAACAAAATCACGCCGCGTGCCAGAGTGACATACACTTTGTATGTGCGTGTGTGTGTGCTTGTGCATGTGTGTGTGTGTGTGGGCACGTGTGTGTGTGTGTGTGTGTGTTTGTGTGTGTGTGTGTGTGGGCATGTCTGTGTGTGCGTGCGTGTGTGTGTGTGTGTGTGCGTGTGTGTGTGTGTGTGTGTGTGTGCGGGTGTGTGTGTGTGTGTGCGTGTGTGCGTGTGTGCGTGTGTGCGTGTGTGCGTG
>BGNK01001153.1:17777-59883 GCA_003297005.1 Symbiodinium sp. clade A Y106 | reverse complement strand
TGTGTGTGTGTTGTGCGCGTGCGGGTGCGCGTGCGCGTGCGCGTGCGCGTGCGTGTGCGTGTGCGTCTGCGTGTCAGTCTGCTTGTGTGTGCGTGTGCTTGTACCTGTGTGTGTGTGTATCTGTGTGTGTGTGTGTCGGTGTGTGTGAGCGTGCGCGTGCGCGTGCGTACATGTACAACCGTGTCGCGAACATGCACATTACCGTGCACTATGCATGTAGGTATGTGTGCAGATATGTCTGTATATGTATGCATATATGTCATGCCTAGACACTACGTCACAGCTAGCAGTGTATGTTCCTACCTCGAACAGGACGAGTAGGCCATGGAGACGGTCCGTCAAAAATAAGGTCGAAAAAGGCAGCACTGGAGGTCTATAGGGTTTAGGGTTTATATAGGGGTTTAGGGTTTAAGGCTTTAGGATTAGGATTCCTTTATGGGAGATGTCGCATCATGTCTGCCGAAAAGGAAACTTGAAGCCACCATTCCAACAAGCTGTACCCCTGTCAGGAGACACTGTCCCCTGAACTTTCTGCCAGCTTCGACATAACATGCTACCGGATGTCCCTCAAAAGAGTGGGGCAAACCCAAACCTGGCATGCCGGGCCCTGATCCCTCGGCGACTGTTCGATAACCCCAACCTGAGCAGTGGGTCTGGGGGATATGTTGTGCTTCAACCGTAAACACTAAACCCGATACACTGCGGCGTCTTCATGACATCCTAGAGCAGAAAGCTGCTTGGATGTGTCGACCTCATTTTCCAAAAGGACTCAGAGACTGCTCTCCTTTGCCAGCCTCACGCTAGAGGCTGCCAAAGGGATGGGGCAGGGATGATTCCGGGAAGGCAGTTTTACTATTCCTCGTGCGGTTGTTGTTGCCATTACAGCTCTTCGAAGCCGGAGAACACTACTAAGACGATGAGCAAGAAGAGTAACATTTATAATAGTAATACTGATGACCGTAATAGTATGACTGATACGAATACTAGTATTAATGATCCAAAAAACCAAACAATCAGAACAAGAATGCTGCAACCACTACGACCACCACTGTCCTGCTGCTGTGCTGATGCTACTACTACTAATAATACTACAAATGTTTTTATTACTACGACTACTACCACTACTACTACCACCACCGCGACTACTACTACTACTACTACTACTACTACTACTACTACTACTACCGCTACTACCACTACTACTACGACGACGACTACTACTACTTCTACTAGTACTACTACTACTGCTACTACTACTGCTACTACTGCTACTTCTGCTACTACTGCTACTACTGCTACCACTACGACTGCCACGACCACTACTACGGAGACTTCGACGACTTGCACGACTGCCACTAGGACTACGACTACGATCACGACTCCGACAACGAGCATGAATAGTGTGCTGCTATGGTCTTGGAAATAGTGTTACGTTTAGTGTTGCTGGTTCCAGTCTGACAAGTAATTTCTGTCATGACCCTTGTTCTTATTCCAAGCATCTGCTTCCCGCGCTTCGAACTCAACACCAGCAAATCCGCCATAAACTGTAGGTTCAGCGTGGAAATGCTATGATGGGGCTTTGCCATACTTCCACATAGTATGACCTTGGTAGTAAGGGTGCGCTTTTCCCACCATTAACGTTTAATAGGAATACTAAGAACAAGGGGTAAAGTATAGTACTGCGGAACTAGGTAGGCATCACTGAAACTCTTCTGAAGCCGCAAGCTTAAACAGGATTGTTACAACAACACTACAGGAGTCCTTGAAAAAAACTCCTAAAGGAACTGAAGCCACCTCCACCCCACGAGCAGCCTACTAAACGGGGCGTGGCGGACTCAGAAGTCACATGGCCAAATCAGCCTGGGCTTGGAGCGCTTTATTCAGGGTTCAGGGTTGGTTCAGGCTTTGGGGTTTAGGGGCTTCAGGGTTTACCGTGGGGTACTGTGTGGACTATATTGGCGCATGACTCTGCGACAGTCTTCACCAAAACGCTATTCTAATCACCAAGACCCCTAAATCAGCTGACTCCGGTTAGAAGCAAACCACTATGCCCTAAACTACAGCTGATGGAGCCAAGCAAGGTGCTTGTGATCCATCGATGAGCTCGATTCGAGAACCAGGCGTAGCAGTGGTTCACTGCACAAAAAATGTTCACTTGAGCTGCGATCTTCAAAGAGACCGCGGTTTCGCCTACGATTCAGCCCGAACCTTCACAGCATGTGCACAACAAGCGGCTAACGAACTGGGTAGGCCAAGTGGCGGCGTTCGTCAGCGCTCGAAGAAACGAAAACCCTCACCTCAGCTCGCAATGGTGGTTTTTAGGGTTCCAAAGATTACAGGGTTCAGGGTCCAGGGTCTAGGACTTAGGCTTAACGATTGCATTAAGAGGGGCATGTCTGCCTGACTGTCTACTTACGGTTTACATGGATCCCGGACCTGCTAGCATTCCAGGAGCCCCCCACATTCCCAACCCGAACGTCTGATATGCCGATATGCCTTTACCTACATGGAGGTAGAAAACAAAGGTTATGTGATACTTGGAGGTTCATGGGTAGTTATAAGTAGGGTTATAAGTAGGGTAACTACAGCTATAAGCCCTATTAGGGGACTTATGACCCTACTTGTAACTACCCATGAACCTCCAAGTATACGGCCCCTAAACCCTAAACCCCTAAACTCTAAACTCGGAGATGAGCCCGTGCATTCTCTGAAAGGCCTTGTCCCACACATTCTGCTTGCGGAGCTCGCGTGGCTAGAGTGTTGGGTGCCAAGGCCTTAAGGCGGTGCCAAGTCCCGAAACGCCAAAAGTTCTAAAGTTCTGAACCTAAGAATCGCTTACTTACATAATCCTAGCAAGAATCCACGTTTTCCGCCCTGAAAGTCAACGTCCGACTAGAACATGATGAAGTAAACCCAAACCCAGAGATACCACTAGACCCCTAAATTCAGCGATACACCTGGAAGGGAAGACATCGAGGATCCCTCCACGACTTACCCTTTCGGATACTTTGTGCGTACCATATCAAGGATCCCAGATTCCCAAACCCTAAATGCTAAACCCTATATGCCCACTTGTTCATGTCCATTCGTCTAGCAAGCAAGGGAGACACGGGTCTTCCTCTGAGGCCCTACACGACATCAACTTGATACCCTTTTTCGGTAGGTCACGGATAAGTGGTGTTTCAAGGGGTACAAGACTACTAATAACATACATACATACCTACCTACATACCTACATACCTACATACCTACATGCGTATATACACATATATACAAATATACAGACGGAGCGAGAGAGAGGTTATGGATCCTTCGACGGCACAGACAGCCTGAGTCCAGCACCATCCACACAACCAGAATGCCCAGCCAAATTCCACTTTCACCTGAGCGTTTGCTGTTGTGGGGAGTACGTCCGTCATATCTTATCACATACCTCAGATGGCAACACGATACATGTGTATATATATATATGTAGATATATTGTATTACGTCCATCGTACATTAAAACATGCTATGCCACACTTTTGTTTTGCAAAATCATTGCATTTAAAAACCCTAAACCCAAACCCTAAACATCAATGATGTTCAGTCCTCGGGCGGGGATTTCGGGCTTTGGGGGAGGGCTTGGGCCTTAGACCCCTGAGCCGTAGGCCCTTGGATCCTAGAACCTAGACCCCTAAACATTAAAGGCCTCATGTATGGGGCCTGCAAAATTAAAATTGGGGTTGGGGGGTGCATTACAGTTTGAATGTATCAAAGAACCCAAACGGAATCAACATATCTATTAAAGCAAACCGCAAACCCAGGAAGCCACAAGCTAAGTAGATACCCGGGCTTGCGAGCATCTTCCTAAACCCTAAAACCTAAACCCTATAAACCCTGAACCCTAAACCCTAAACTGTGGTCTTGAGGGCGCGGCACTCATAGAGACCAAGCTAGTTTCCAGCCTAGCTGGGCCACTGGTGTGTGTACTATAGAGGCCCGAGGCTCCCCATAATAATTAGAATAGAAGGTTCCTTCAAAAGGGGTCTATAAGGGATCTATAATAGGGTTCTATGATATAGAGGCCTAAATAACTAGAATAGGGTTTTGGGGCCCATTATACCATAATTATAAGAAGGAACCCCAAAATAGTATAGGTAATTATTAAGGCCCCTATAGTACAAGGAGTCTTGCTGAAGCTGTCCCAAGGCACCCAAAATACTTCAGGCTATAGCACCCTCAAATTTTGGAACTCTCTAAGGTATACGAGGCCGTAAGGTGTATAGATATTTAAGCCATACGGCTCCGTAGGTGAAGGGGTCATTAGATTCCCGTGCGACGGGGAGTCTTGAACTCGCCCAACCAGTTATTTCGCGTGTTCGGGACCTGCCTCGCATCGTAGGGGCAGAGTACCCTGGCCCAAAACGATTACCTTTTCAGCTATGGTAGGATTGTATAAACCCCAGAACGTTAAAGGTTACCTACTCAGCTACTAAGCTAGGATTTTCGCGTGTCACAACCCGAACTCTGTGGATGCAGGAATGAACGGAGGTTCCGAGGTTTTACCCTCTAGACCCTTCATACCCCCCAAACCGCCTTCCCTTATAAGGACATATGCAAGCAAATCCAAATAATGAGGAGCCCTCTGCAAGAAGGACGGCTGGGGTCTAGGTCGGCCTTATGACCGCACAACGACCCGTGAAGCACAACAGTAGATGAAGGACTCCAGCTGGAAGAAGCTGGTTGATGGCTGTTTGTATAGGATAGATATGGGAGTTTCCGAAAGCAGGGGAGCCGAACATAGCACCCTAAATGGTAGGATCCCTATTTTAATTTTAAGGCCCCCAAAATAAGGTACCCCTACTTTTTCGGAAACTCCCATATGGCATACGACTAAACAGGGATGCTCTCGCGGTTGAGGGCTCTGTAACTTTGACTTTTGTGGTTGTGTTTGTGGACGAAGACACCGTAGTGGCCATAATAACTAGAGTAGATATGAATAGATTTGGGGATCATGTAATATCTACTTCTGACAAGGAACAGTCAGGAATAGTAACATGTACAGTAGTTTTCATGATTCGATGTCACAGTTCCCGAGGGAAGCCCGCCCCTCCTGCCTGGCGTCGGGATGTCAAAATGGCCTGAGGCGGAACAGTGATGCGGCCATCGAGCAAGTGTCACGATGCTGAAGGTACTGGGGGAGGTGCTCTCATTCTATGGCCTGAATGCTTTTGCCACGCAAGTTTGAAACCGGAAACCCTAAAGTACAGAGGGCCTGCAGACCAGACCAGCATTATCAACACGCAATGTGGCCGGCAAGTGGCCTCACGACTCGATTGGCTGTGATCGTTTGGGGCTTAAGGTTCAGTGGACCAGAGTTTCCTACTTGTCGGGTATCATGGGGAACCAAAGGTTAACCTTTTTCATAATATAAGGATTATATAGGGATTATATACTACCCCAAAAGGTTAAAGGTTACCTACTGTACTACTAGGGTTTGGGGTTCGGGGCCTTGGGGTTTTAGAGTCGGGGTTCAAGGTTTAGGGTTTGGCTTTCTTTGGTTTTGCACATCCTGGGCTAGTACTGCAGGACTTCTGGTGTCGGCCGGATCAACCTTTTTGAAGGCCGGAGTCGTGGTTTGGGAGTGAAGTTCTGGGTTTAGGGGTGAAGGGGACGGTGAGGGCTTTAGGAGTAAGGTGTTGGGCTTCGGGGTTTGCGGGTGGAGGAGTTAGGGAATCATGTGCCACTATATCGGTGTCGGTTCGCAAAACGTTCCTTCGTATCGAGCTGACATTGCCGAGCCACGAGTAGTTGTACTCCGCTCTGTTGTGCATGATCAACTGGTCCTGGACGAAGTAGAAACCTGGGCCATTCAGATCTTTCGAGGCTGCTACACATCTAAGCCACAAGTCTCCAAGCGCATACTAGACCCTAAACCCGAAAACAGAAAATCCGAAACCCTAAACTCCCGACTTTCGGGCAAGCTGCTCAGCTTAACTTAATACTCCAACACCCTAAACACCAAGTTTCTAATCCTAAACCCTAAACCCCTGAAGCCTAAACCTAAACCCCTAAACCCTACACCCTGAACCCCCAAAGCCTAAACCCAAACTGCTTTACATCATCGGGTCTCGCCTGAGCTCCCAGCCACGGCCTCCAAGCTCTAGGGATCCGTTAAGGGGCCCTTTAAGGGACCCTTTAAGGGATCCTTTAAGGGGCCCTTTAAGGGCTCCTTAATGTACCCTTTAAGGGATCCTTTAAGGGCTACCTATAGTCTCCATTGTAGTTCCTTTTCTGGGGGGTTAAACCAATTTTATAGCTGGGATCCTATAAGTTAACCCAAAATGAGGAACTGCAATGGAGACAAGGTATTCCTTAGGGTTGCTATGATAAAATATGGAACATATAAACCAAAATTCACCTAAACCCTACTCTACTGAATTAGTACGGCCGCTGTATGAAGGCCTCGCTCTGTCTCGCTCTCTCTTGTCTCGCTCTCGTCGGGTTTAAAGTTTAGGGTCCATCGCTCTCTCCACAGGGTCCTCCTCTCTCCCCAGAGAGCCCAATACCCCTTAAGTAAGGAATATACCTTAAATCATTAGGGGCTTCATATTATGATTTAAGCTATATTCACTATATTCCTTAATTAAGGGGTATTGGGCTCTCTGGGTCTCTGCCCCTCTCACTCCTTTGGAGAGGAGACAGGCTGTCTTGGCCCCTACGTGTATGGACACAGTCCTTTGCGGCAGGACAGGCGTGAGGGGTTCAAACTCTCATGAGAGGCCCGCTTTACAGGCAGCTGTGTACTCAAAGACGCGGGCCTCAAGGATTTAGGTGCTATTAGGGTTTAGGGTGAAGAAACCCTAAACCCTCAAACCCTCAACCGTGGCTCGACAAGTATTTGAGGGTCTGTCTGGAATAGGCGTCATAAGTCCCTGACAGCCCTTGAAGAATTGATAAGAACCCTAAACTGAGTTGGGGCGTAAGATTTAGCATTTAGGGCTGTAGGGCTTGGGGCTTAAGGCTACGATTCAGAAGCAGTGGGATTTTTGGGTGCAGCCAAAGGCACTGTCCGATCTAGCCTCCCAGGGAGCACTCCTGCCCAAGCAAAGGTCAAGGGTTTCAGGTTTCATGTTTAGCATTTCCGGGCGTAAGGGTCTGAAGACTCAGGGTCAACGGTTTGTGGATCAGGGTTTAAGGGTCCAAGAGCTGGCGGCTAAGGGTCTGAAGAGCCGCTATCACCAATGTAACCCTTACTACCGCTGGCGCACAAGACCGATCTCTGTTCATAGTGGGCCTTAGTAGGCAAGACCCCACACTTACCATTTACTTAGACGTACCTAGACCCCAAAAAGTAGGTAAAATAATGGCCCAAAACCTATAAAAGGCCATTATTCTACATACTTTTGGGGTCCAGGTAATGATGCCCCTTTGAAAAGCTGCAAAAAACACGAGTCCATGAGGCTCCTGAAGCTGTGGAGCCCGCCCAATCCTCCTTCCGAGGCCCTCGAAACTCTCTGGCTTTCGGTATCTTAAAACTTTCTGGGTACCTTGTTTGGGGTTTAGGGTTTAGGCGGCTGCTTTTCTTCGGGATCCTTCTAGCTAGGGCTCTGACGTCTTGGGGAGTAGATAGCCTGACACTGAGGTCAGGGATGGATCTTTTGGGCTTAGGGCTTAGGGCTTAGGGTTTAGGGTTTAAGGTTTAGGGTTTAAGGTTTAGGGCTTAGGGTTTAGGGTTTAGGGCTGTTTTGAACCCAAACCTACAGCCTCCATTGTAGCTCCTTCTTGTGGTTACCTTATAGGGTCCCAATTCTAAAGTAGGTTAAACCAGAACAAGGAACTACAATCGAGACTGCAGGTAAACCCTAATTCCTAAACCCGGGCTCTGGGGCTTTAGACCTCTACTCGGAGGTTCATGGGTAGTTATAAGTAGGGTTGTAAGTCCCCTAATAGGGCTTAGAACTATAGTTATCCTACTCATACGGTTGATGGTCAAAATCCTGCATTACCTTAAGGACCCTAAACTATGGGAATTACGGTATATTCCTTATTATGGGTAATGCAGGATTTTGGCCATCAACCGTATCTCCACTTATAACTACCGGTGAACCTCCAAGTAGGGTTCACGGGCCCAGCTCCTTGGGACGCCTTCAAAAAGCCCTCTGGTCTGAGCCTACGTCTACCTGGACCCTAAGAAACCTACATCTTTAGGGTTCCTTATTATGATTTTCTTAAAGGAGTCCTTAAAAAGGTAGGTTATTTGGGGTCAAGGTAAGCCCTAAACCCAAAGCCCGAAATTCCCCAAAGTACCGATGTAAGAGGTTCTAACCTCTGACATACCACCCAGAGCATAGAAGCCGGAACAAAATCCGAAACCTTAATCTTCTCGTAATGATAACGATAATAGCAATAGCTATAATAGTAGTAGTAGTAGGAGTAGTAGTAGTAGTAGTAGTAGTAGTAGTAGTAGTAGTAGTAGTAGTAGTAGTAGTAGTAGTTATCATACTGATACTAACAATAGTAATGACAAAAATAATATTGAAAATGATACAACAAATATTCACTATAGATTACCTTGTGGTGACCATTACACCACCACCAATCATTGTACCCCTTTTTCGCACCCCTGTCAACCAAAATACGCCCACACAGGATCGAAGAGCAGCCGCTGATCGACAATGAGATCTGGCTTTCAAGTCCCCTAGACCCTAAAGAAAGGGCTAGGGTCTAGGGCTTCTAGAGTGTATTCGTCCCGGACTAAGGCCTGCTAATACCCGGATAAACCCCGACAAAGCTTAGTATGAAACCCTGGCAAACCCCTGCAAATATGTACCTTAAACTCTACACCCAAACCCCCAAACAAAGATAAGGCCCTAACTAACCGCTAAACCCTAAGCGCGATAAAGAAAAGGCGGGTCGGCCTGAGCGCCTCTTTCCACTCCTCCGAGAGGAGCGGCTTCCTCCCACAGCGGTACACGAGGTTGTAGGGCTTTCGGGCTTTAAACCCAAAACCCTTAACCCTAACTTAGGGGTTCTACTAGCAGTTTCGCACGGGCTGCTTTAGGGCGGTCAGGGCACATAAGCGCTACTTCATGTCTTACTCTCGAGCTTTGCTTTCCTTCGGTGTCCAGCGTATCCGTGGGCGCAGGAACACTAGCAATATTCGGGTTCGAATGTAAACATATGTTCTCTTCGTCTTCTTACAATTCTTGTTTCTCGTATTGTTATTGCCATCAACAAAGCTACTAATATTAATTCAACCTCCAACATTGAGCCCCGTGTTGTTCAGCACGTTGAGGGTGAAGGTTTAGGACATGGTAGGGGAATCGCTCCGAGGTCGAAACACCGGACACGGAATAAAGGCAGAATCTACATTTTAGGGTTTATTGGGCTTAGGGATGATAGGGCCCAGGCCTAAACTACGATTGGCAGTGAGGGACGTAGTTGGCCGTCAGCCTGTGTAGATGCTGCAGCACTGGTCGAGGATAGTAGCGGCTGCCTGGACCTACACACTAGTGCCCCCGACTATCGACCTTAAACCCGAGACTCCTAAACCTCTTAATTAAGGAATCTCCCTCAATTAAGGGATTTTGGAGTGTCTGGGAACCCAGCATGCCCCAACGTACCAAAATGCTCCCGCAGAGTCTGGGTTCCAAAAAAACCCTTCCCCTGAGGCCACCGCGTGTAGATCATCTCCCAGGTGTTCCTACTGTTCGGCATGACCTTACTTGGAGGTTCATGGGTAGTTGTAAGTGGGGTTATAAGTAGGATAACTATATTTATAACTCCTATTAGGGGACTTATAGCCCGACTTATAACTACCCATGAACCTCCACGAAGAGACGGTTTAGGGTTCACGGGAAGGAGGCTGCTGGGTCTGGGGGGCTCAACTCGGATCAAAAACCCCAAAAACCCCTAAACCCCCCGGTGAACCAAACTTTCGAAGGCTCTCAGATGACGCCAAAATGCAGAACCCTCTGTAACGGCTTGATAAGCAGCCTCTGTCCGAAAGTGCCCCATGTTTGAGGACGAAACCTTAACAGTTACGTCCCCGAAAAGGGGAAGATCTCCAACGATTCTTCAAAAGTGATGACGCCCGATCAGATTCCCCGCCGACCTCTTCACGGAGTAGGGTTGGGGGCTAAGGGGTTTGGGTTTGGGGATTACCTGGACCCCAAAAGTATGTAGAATAATAGCCTTTTATAGGTTTTGGGCCATTATTTTACTTACTTTTTGGGGTCTAGGTAGAGTTTACGGTTCAGCGAGCAGGGTTTAGACTAGAGTGCCAGGGTTCTAGTTTAAGGTTTAGGGTTTAGGGCTTTGCCCTAAACCCTAAAACCTACGCCAGCACCCAAACCCCCAAACCTACGCCCTAAACCCTAAAAGTTTATGGTTTGGCATTAAGGGGTTTGGGGCAAAGACGCTGGGGCCCAAGCAAACGGCATTGTGAAGTCATAGCTTGTAATCAGCTGATCCCTGGCTGACGCTGGGTGGAAGAGGTGTTTGGTTTAGGCTTTTCGGGCTTAGGGTTTTAGGTTTATGGTTTAGGGCTTTAGGGTTTAGGGTTTAAGCTTGTGGAGTTTAGGTTCTGACTGGGGGTGGCCTTGGATCAAGTTTCAGCTCAGGTCCTAAACCTAATATAGGGGCCTTGATAATTACCTATACTATTGCGGAGGTTCTTAATACATGTATCGATAATACATCCCAATGATTACGGTCCGTATACTTAAAGACCAAACCAGATAAAACCCTTCTTGAACCCTTGAAGGAGCCCTTGAAAAGAAACCCTAAACCCTAAACGTTAACCCTGAGCCTGACTAACATCTGGATTGAAGGTTCGTGTAAGGCTTTTTTTTCACTTCTCATCTTCGAAAAATCTCCAGCGCTCCGGTGTTGGTCTTCTTGGGCGTTCGAAAGAGAGGTAGAGTTCTGGTGCATGTTTTGCTATCACCATGAAATAGTGATACTTATAGCAACAACTCTGATATTAATATAAGACCTGACACCAAAACTGTCTTAAGAACAAACCCCTGAACCCTAAACCCTAAACCCTAAACTTAAGAAGAAACCCTAAACCCTAAACTTAAGAAGAAACCCTAAACCCTAAACCCTAAACTTAAGAAGAAACCCTAAACCCTAAACCCTAAACTTAAGAAGAAACCCTAAACCCTAAACCCTAAATGCTTCAACAGTCACTTGAAACACTTGGACTTCCTCTTGTTGCGATGTTCCGATGTGACACTGCGCCGTGCTGTGGCGATGCCAGGGCTGCAGGGTTGGCGGCTCACGGGTTTAGGGTTTAGGGTTTAGGGTTTTAGGGTTGAGGGTTGAGGGTTTAGGGTTTAGGTTTTAGGGTTTTAGGGTTTTAGGGTTTAGGGTTGGCGGCTCACGGGTTTAGGGTTTAGGGTTTAGGGTTTTAGGGTTGAGGGTTGAGGGTTTAGGTTTTAGGGTTTTAGGGTTTTAGGGTTTAGGGTTGAGGGCAGTTTAGGGTTTAGGGTTTAGGGTTTTAGGGTTGAGGGTTGAGGGTTTAGGTTTTAGGGTTTTAGGGTTTTAGGGTTTAGGGTTGAGGGCAGTTTAGGGTTTAGGGTTTAGGGCAGTTTAGGGTTTAGGGTTTAGGGCAACACAGTCATCAGGGCCGAGGGATTGGGGGTTGAGGGTTACATGGGTCTGAGACTCCTGGCACGACAGCAGTGACCGCTTCTCTACAAACTTCACGCTTTAAAACAAGTCCCCCGAGTACCCCGAATTGTCCAAATGTGTACCGACCCGACCCTACCTAGACACCCCACTACCGCTGTCAGACCTTGCATTGCCAAGGTTCATGATGGAGATGAGGGCTATTTTCAGGAGGTCCTGCAGTCCTCCCCAAACCCCCGGGAGGATCTAAAAAGCAGATCCCGTAATTTGGGGCCCTATACTATTAAGGGCACTTTATAGGAACCCCCATTAAGGGATCTACTTTTTGGATCCTCCCGGGGGTCTGGGTCTACGTTAGATAGTAGATGATCTGCATCCTTGGCGTCTGAAGCCCTGAAGCCCTGAAAGGCAGAAGTCTTGGCCGTAACGCTTCTCGGCCTGAAATAGTGGCGCTCGATCATCCGGAACTGGTGCACCTGTGCTTTGCTTTTTGCTTCATGTTATAAAAGCAGAACCGTGATCCCAAACCCTAAACCCTGAACCTATAGGGTTCATAGTATGTTACATTATATCAGATCATGTCATTTCATGTTACATTATATTACATTATACAATACTATATAGTATAAGCTTCTACAGGATGTTGCATTGCATATTAATTCGGATACCGGGGTCCGGTGCCCTACATCGAGATCCCAGCTACTACTGCAAACCGGGCCAAAAATGAGACCCAAGAGCAACCTAGGAATAAAGAGGGTGTCATTTTTGGCTTAAAGGGGCTTGTAAGGGAACCCGAATCCTAAAAAAGGGGAATAAGGGCCCACTGTAGCTCCTAGAAAAGACACCCTCATCAAACGATCCCTGCCTCATATGGCCCATTCACGAACTCCAGCGTTGTGCCGATCCTCGGCGGCATGAGCTGTTGAGAAGTTTTCCGGACGGTTTGGACCAAGTTAAGGTGTGGCTTAAGGTCAAGAGTTTATGTTGCCAACAAATATTCGGTTCACAGTATTACGCAGAGAACATGAGGACAGGACAAAATGATGAGAGCCGCCAGCGCATTAAACCCACGGGACCAGCAGACCACAGCCGGAGCTTCAGCTGAAACACGAGCGCAATGAACAAGCTCAAGAGCCTCTCAAACCGAAAGCCCGAAGCCCGAAAGAACCACAAAATCATATATAAAGTTCGGGCTTAGGGCTTTGGGTTTTGGGTTTTTGAGAACTCTTGCCTCTGAACTCCACCTGATTGTTCTTTTTCTTCCTTAGGTTTGAGGCTTCGTCGGATTCTTCTTGCTGAGGTTATTTCCGCTTTGCTGGTGCGGCTGGATGTTTTGATGCCTGGAGCCCTGAAAGTCACAAGTCTTGTCTGTAACGCTTCTTGGCTGAACTAGTCGTCTGGCTCGCCGCCCCTCGAATTTGGGGGGTTTGGGTTTATGTAGAACTTCACTAAACCTTACAACCCTGTACTGACATCTCGCAAAACATATATACTGCAAGAGACACGGAAGGAGACAAAGGAAAGCGTTGGTAGGGTTCAGAACTCAATCCTAAATCCGCAAATTGCAAAATCGTGTAACACGCCCCACCCCCCTCCTCCCCCCCACACCAAAAAAAATTACTAAAAATAACCTGTGTAACACCCAGGAAGAACCCCCTTTGCGGCAGTGTAAACACCTTGTCGGAACCTTGATTCTCTCAATAGCCAAATGCCCCCCGCAAAACCATGGTTTAAGGTTTGAGGCATTTTAAGCACCCTTACCAAGAGCGTCCATATACACTACCAGGGAAGAGGGATCCCCCCAAAGCCATGATTAGATTGGTCCCTTGGGGGCCTAACTCCATAATGGTAATATCTTTGGACCCTCTAGGCTGTAAGTTATAAGACCCTACAAAGATCCTCCACTTACCCTGCACCAATGTAAGACCCTAGAAGATCCCCTATCTACCGTAAATCCTTGTAAGATACTAGAAAGATCCTCTGCTTATCCTGAACCCTGGTAAAGCCCTCAAAGATCCTCTGCGTAAACACTCCAATCTGCTCCGGGCGTCGTGTTGATCTCTAGCAGCTCTGGGCCGAAATGATAGCGAATGAAGCGGCAAGCGTCCTGACGCGGTTGCTACAAATGCTCATAGCCCCCATAACCTTACACTATGAGATTTTGGGTCGGGCTTTCTTGGACTGGAGGGTGGAGTTTATGCAATCAAGGAGTCGCGGTTTGCGATTCAGTGACGATTTGTCTAGAGTCTAGAGACCCAAATTTAAGGGATTTCAGTACCTCTGGTTTAAGGTTCAGGTTTTAGGATTGCCAGAACATACATGAAAAGCTATATCCTCGCGGATAGTTTACAGAGAGAGGCCTACGGTTCGCATGGCTTGTTGCATGGGGCTTTTTTCCGAAAGCCCTAAAACCCTGAACACTAAACCCTGGTAGAGCATTTCTATATAGCAAGCCTTCCAGTAACCATTCTAGAACGAACAAGCAACCCTTAAAATGCCCTAAACCCTAAACCCCTCAACCCTAAACTCCCAAACCCTAAACCCTGAATAAACCCTAAACTCCGAAACCCTAAACCCTAAACTCCTAAACCTTAAACTCCTTAACCCTAAACAAACCCCTGAAACCCTCAACTCCTAAACCCTAAACCCCAAACCCTAAACCCTAAACTCCTTAACCCCAAACCCTATAAACACTAAAACCCTCTCCTCACCGATGTCCGGGGGCGGCGGCGAAGGCATGCTGCCTGCTCCCAGATCGAACAGCATCTTTTCGTTTCCTGCGGGCTCACTGTGGTTAGGTTTAGGGCCTAGGATTTAGGGGTTTAGGGTTTAGGTTTGTGAGGGTGTGGGGTGTAGGGGTGCTGGGTTCAGGGTTCAGGGTGTAGGGTTGGGTTTACGGTGCAGGGTTTGGGGTTCAGGGTGTTTTCGGTCTTGGGTCCAGGGAGCTTTTTGTTGATTCAAAAGGACTTCTTGCAGCGTCTTACGAAATTGTATGGTATTTTAATTATAGTTGTCTGGAAAAAGTTTTTTTGCAGGGTTTGGGGGGATACGTCAGGGATTGAAACTTACATATATGTATATACAGACACACTCGTGCTGAGGTTTGTAGGCTGAAGATACCGCTGGGGCCGTCGAAATTTTTTCCGGTGGTCGTGATGTGGACTCCCTCCATGAAGACAGCTCAGCAGGAGAGTGGGGTTCGGGGTTTAGGGTTTTAGGGTTATAAGGGAGTTTCCGAATATAGGGGGACCCTAGTACTCAAATAGTAGGCTCCTTATTATAAGGACCCCAAAATAAGGTATCCCTAATTATCGGAAACGCCCATAAGGGTTTAGGATCAGGAGGATCTCACACCCGACCTGAAACTCTAAGCCCATCGACGTGATTTGACCAACAACACCGAGTCCGGCTCACAACCCCAAATCCTTATGTAAACGGAGATCCCTCCAACGCCAAGACTAAGCCCTACCTCTCGTCTCCTTTGTGGTTCCTGTTTGGGGCTACCTTGTAGGATCCTAATTGTAAAGTGGGTTTAACTGTTAAACCCCGAAACGGAAACTACAATGGATGCTACAGGTAGAACCTACACACGTAAAGCCACTTCCTGAACTCCAAACAGCCAAGCCCAAACCCCTAAACCTTTGCAGGAATATGAAGGGCCTGAATTTCTCCGAACACACAAAACCCGCATAATTCCCTCTCAAAAATTCCGACGGGAAGCCTTAACGAAAGATTTTAGAACGAAACCTCTTCACCCTAAACCCTGAAACGGGAGTATGCATAAGGAAACTTTAGAAGCACATCAACGCCCATCTTCCTACCTTTGGTTAGTAGGGAATGGAAGAATGGTAGTAATAGTAGTTATAATTGTACCCCATTCCTCCATTCCCTAATAGACGGGCCTTAATAATTAGAATAGGGTTATGGGGTATATGATACTATAATCATAATAAGGATCCCATACAATAGTATTGGTAATCCTCTACTAAGCAAAGGTAAGTATCCCAAAACGCCACAGAACCAACACACTGCCATTACTACCATTCCTCCATTCCCTACTAAGCAAAGGTAAGTCTTCGAAGCACTGGTCTCCTTCATCCAATGATCTAATCTTGAAATCCTCCAAGGCGGCTCGGGGGTGTAACGGTTGGGGTTTAGGGGTTTAGGGGTTTAGGGGTTTAGGGTTTAGGGTTTAGGGTTTAGGGGTTTAGGGTTTAGGGTTTAGGGTGGTTGGGGTTTAGGGTTTAGGGTTTGGCATGTCAAGGCTTAGTTAAGGCGTTTGGGTCTGGGGCTTGGGGCTTTTTTTTTTTTGGGGGGNGGGGGGGGGGGGGTGTAACGTTTAAGTTTATGTTATTCAGTTCACGCATGTCGAATTCCTTCATGGGGGTTAGGGTTCACACAGTCTTCTGTGCCCATGGCAGGCACGAAGCAGAGAATGATTCTGGCACCGCTGGGCCGATGGGGGGGATCAAAACAAAGTTATCTACGCCAGATCCTACGTCGATGATGAGCCAAGCCCCTCATCCTAAAGCTCGGGACCCTAAACTCTACATCAAGACCAACATGCCATAAGCCCCAAGCTCCGAAATCTGTTCAAAGGCCTGCGATCGCCAGGCAGGGCTCAGGGTTGAGGGAATGGGGAGGGTCTAGGGTTTGGGGGCTCTTTCTTGCCAAGCAGCCAGAAATTGAAGCTGATAGACGTTCGCGTCAAGCATGCAGAGAAAACCTGGGCATTTCAATAAGTCTCGGACTTTGCAGCTTGCAACTTGGCGTTGTAGCATTTGCCCCTAACCCTAAACCCTCAACTACAAGACAGAGTTCCCGGAGGAGAGAAGACCCGTTTTAACGACATCCAAGCGAACCCAATTAGTTCGAACCCCTCAACCCATGGACTAAAGCATTAAACACCCTGAACACTTCCTGAATGCCGAGTCGCAACAGATCACTCCATACCTCCGAAAACCTGAACCCTTAACCCTGAACCAGCCTACAGTAGAAGCCCAAAAGTTGGAAACCCAATAGCCTCAATCCTTAAGAGTCCTGTATAGGGAATCCCAGCACTAATTGTCCTTAATGCGGTATTCAACTTTTCGGTGTTTACTATAAAGTGAAAATCCTCAATCCGGCTGTGAGGCCGAAATCTGCACCCTCAACCTCAAGCCCGACTGCCTAAATGTCCCAAACCTCTAAACCCCAAATTTTCAACCCTCTACTTCTACAACCATCAAAGCTGAGCTCTACGCCCTGGATCACGGGATCCTTAAGAATCCCCAAACCCTCAAGCCCGAAACGAAAACAAATCATCCAAAATCATCCAAGCTCCTTCAAAACCCGGAAAAAGAAGCAAGCAAAAAGTCTCTTTTAAACTTCCGAGCTACCTGTGGTAGGTCCCGTGAACATATTCACATAGTCAGGCGTGATCTGCACCTGAAGTGTTTTCTGTTGCAAGTCGTATGTGCAATTTTATCAGGGTGGTGTCATAAGGGCTGCAACAAGGGCTCTAGGGGTCTGTTTAGGTGTTTTGTATAGACATGATGGGTTGTTGAATTTCGGGGATGCAGAGTGCAGGGTTAGAGGGTTTTGGGCTGCCGGGATTTAGAGTCTGCGTACTATAGGGGGCTTAATGACCAGAATTAGAATACGTTCCTGGGGCATATGATACCGTGGTTATAATAAGGAACCCCAAAATAGTATAGGTAATTATTATTTAGGCTCCTATATTGAATGTGAAAGGATTGCCAAATGGCTTAGTAACAGGTTGACAAGTAAGCAGCCCCGCTCGAACCTGCTTGCTAAGTCTAATTCCCGAAATGGTTCAAGTGCCTTTTGGGGCGCGGGGATTGGGAGGATAGCAAGCGCACAGCCTCCACTGTCGGAGACGTCTCTTTAAAATCAGTGATCGAATCGGCGGGCCGTGTAGCTATAACCTTCATGCACGCGCAACGGCCGCTGCACTCAAGCTACGGTTCACATGATGTAGGAACCTACAGATCAAATACCCCTGATACCTGAACCCGAAACCGAGAATCCCTTACTAGCCCGAAATCCTACACCTTCAACCTTGAATGGTAAACTCTATGCCTGAACCTTGGACCCCAGCCTCGCAAAGGGGTCCTGCACTATCCTTCGAAAGCCCTTCAGAATCTAAACCCTAAAAACTGGCCCTAAACCCTAAACCCTAAACTGGCCCTAAACTCTGATGGGAACCTGAACCCAAAAAGTCCGATCCGACGTAATGAAGCCCCCTTCTGCAGAACCATAAAACCCNAAAACCCCCCCCCCCCCCCTAAAGATCCCTTCAAGGAATCCTTAAACGAATCTTTCAATGAATCTTTCAAGGAACCCTTAAAGGAACCCAAAAAAAGGAGCCCTTCCAGGAACGCTTCAAGGAACCCTTAAAGGGATCCTGAAACCAGCTCTTAAAGTAACCCTTCAGGAACCCAAAAACCTCCAGGCAAAGAAGTTCTGCGAAGGCCCCCGGCATACTCCTGCTCGTGCTCGACCTCGCCCTCCGCCATGGCTCCAACCCTGAGGGCACCCAAATTCCAGGGCGTTTTCGATTATTAGTAGTATTCGTAGTATTAGTAGTATTGCTGTATTATTGTATTGTATTATTTCGATTTTGTGTTATTTAGATTATGATTATGTTTATGGGTGTTGTCATCATCTTTTCGTGTTTAGTAATCTGATGTAATAGCGGCTACTAGTATCATCTTTTCTGTCATGATCATTGCTAACACTGTCACTGTAACCAACCTGAGCTCCTGGTTCTTTTCGAAAAAGGGTCGCGAAAGAGTTGCGGGTTGAGCGGGTCCCAGATTTGAAACCTTAAAGCCCTGAAATCCAACAAGTCAATCTCAAACAAAACACGCAAAGCCCTAATATGGTGCCCTGAATAATTAGACCAGGCTTTCGGTGCGAATTCTGATATACTCCGGACAAGGAGCCTTAAGGAATCATTCTATCAATACTTACCTATAGTCTCCATTCTAGTTCCTTTTTTTGGGTTACAGGATCCTACCTATAAAATTGTTTTAACCAAAAAGGAACTACAATGGAGACTATAGCTATTCTGGCTTCAAACGAGGGCGGCCTCCAGCCCCAAGTTCCAAACCCCCAAACTTCCCCCTTTCTTCGCGACTTGGGAACCAGGGGCGGTTGGTGTGATATTGGGCCGTGGGGGTCATGGAAGATCTAAAACGAATAGAAGAGATTTAGTCTGAGAGTCTTTGGACAACCCGAAGACTCTCAGCCCTGTTTGAATTTTTAAAATCTCAACCCTAAACCCTAAGCCCTAAACCCCAAAAAGTCTATAGGGTTTCGAGCACGAAAAAAGTCGAGTTTGGAGAGTTTGACAAATGCGAGATGGAAGAACAGAGCCGGTTTAGGATTTCTGCTTCCTTAGGATTTCAAGAGGGTTCAGGGTTGCTGCACGGCGGGCCTCTGAGGGTGTGCGGCTTCGCGTGGCGAGATTGGGCAGTTCGTAACTTTTGACTCGATGGTTCGTCAAATTTCAACTTCGGTGTGCTTCCGACCTTCTATTCTTAAAACATTCAACCTCGCGAACTCTCAAATTCTCATGCCGCTCAGACTTGGAAACCCCAATAAATCGGCACCCTCGAGCTTTCGACCTTTCGAACTTTGCAAGTCCCAGCATGGCCGGCACGGTGAACACGGATGGAAAAGTCGAGGTTTCTATGTCTCAAAGCCACCGAAGTCGCAAGAACGCAAATCTTTCGAACTCTAAATCCAAGGCCCGACCAAACTCAACCGCGGCCAGAGTGCTTGCAGCAGTTGCTTTGAGCCCGAAAAATTAGAGCTTCGAGATCGACGGATTCGAAGTTCGACGTCCGTTCAGCTGCCAATTCGACGTGCTCAAACCCTCGAACCATACTACATTTCAGAATACTGTCGAAACCGGAAATCGTTGAATTTCAACCGATTGAGCTTTAAAATTTCGAGCTCCAACACCCACGCTCGGGACACTATTCAAGCCTCTACACACCCTAAAACCGAGAGAGGGGCCCAACCCTGCAAACAGTAGGGACCAGAGTGCAGAATCAAAAAGAAGCCCTAAACCCTAAACCTTGAACCCTACACCCAGAAACTGGGAAGACGAAACCCCCAAACCTCAAACAAAAATACCATCCAAAATTATGACTTGCCCCCAACGCTAAACCCTGCACCCCAACCGAAGCACGTCCTAGGTCCTAGGCAGCAGTTGGCTGAGGATCGTGCCGGGGAGTGGGAGCAGCCGCTTTAGCCCCCGCCTAGAGGTTTTAGAGTCGGTCCCTCCTGTTCCTTTTGAGGCAAAAGTCGCGGCGAGCAGTTTCAGGGTTTGTGGCTCCGGGTTTCGGAATCCGGGGATCACTGTAGATGGCAAAAACTCTGACTCACGGTTCTACAGGTAAACCCCCCTAAATCCTGAACCATAAACCCACAAAGACACTCGAAGTGCTAAACCCGAAGCCCAATCCTCAAGAAACCTGAGCAACAATGGGGCCAAACATGGGGCAGCTACGACTGCATTGCTTTTAAAATTGAAAAAATGCTCAGCGAACCCAATGATTCAGGATGGGGGCACGAAGCCGTGAAAATGAACATGTGTTTGAAGCGACGCTTATATGATGGTCCCATTAAAGACGCGACCCTAAACCCTAAAACCGAATACTTGTAACAACATTTGTTCAGCAACAGTCGCATGTCTCCGAAAAGGCCTATGGCACAGAGCGGGTCGGAGGTGGGAGCTTCAAGGATCCTGAGGCTTAAACCTTATGCTAACTATGACTCAGGGGCCGACTACCCTGGCCCAAAAAAGGTTAACCTTTTCAATTATGGTAGGATTATAAGAACCCCAAAGAGTCAAAGGTTACCTACTCAGCTACGATTATAATGAACGGAGACCAATTTCAAGGACAGCTGAAGGATTTGGGGCTTGTCCTTAGTCAGAAACCTTAGCACCGAAGCAGTGAAACCCAAACAACTTAAACTTTACTTGAAGCCCTAAGCCCTACACCTTCAACCTTAAATCCCACTGAGCTCCATCACCCATCATGGAAGATTTGAACCGGATGGTCATATCTGGAGTTGAAGTGCTTCCAGAAGTTCCGCAACCTGAAGAGGGCTCGAAGCGGGGCTTACGACCAAGTTTAGATTTCTTGTAGGATTAGGGGTGGCCGACAGAGCGCCTTGTAGCCAACCGACCTTTTTTTGCCGAACAGGACAACCCCTTCAAGAAAACCTTTTAGCAACCATTACAGAAACCTAAACCCTGGGCGCTAAACCCTGAATCCCTAAACCCTAAACCTTGAAGCCCTTAACGCTTCCGGTCGGAGCCGATCGGGGCCTGCTATTCTGCTCTGGAGCAGATAACCTCGGGGCCTTCAAAATTAGAATAAGGTTTCGGTGGA
Organism: Symbiodinium sp. clade A Y106; assembly: GCA_003297005.1. Classification (NCBI taxonomy): domain Eukaryota; class Dinophyceae; order Suessiales; family Symbiodiniaceae; genus Symbiodinium; species Symbiodinium sp. clade A. Next base: position 38,854 of record BGNK01001153.1, on the reverse strand, counting down.
TATTATCGTAGAATTATAATACTTCCACGATGTCCCGACATTTGCTTCAAGCCCTTCAACGCCTTCTTTCTGATCTTGCTGAAGTTTCGCGGATTAACGAAAGACTGCGTGAATTCGACCAAGTTCACCAGACTTTCGAGCAAACCTCGGGCCAATGAACTGCATCCGCAAGATTGGCACAGCCTCCAAGCACGCAGTTAAGCTACGGACACCAAGAGTTTTCATCACCGTCTAAGTCACCGCACGTGTTCAAAACAAATTAAGAGTGCAAAACGCAACATGCGTTTGAAGACAGATGCCATCTGTTTGCTCCAAGTGGCCGCCCGCCAGACGGGAATTCACGAACCCTTTCTGGCTCAAAATGACGGTGTTCAGCGGCAAATGGCCTGCTGGCAACATCTCTACTCCATGCGGCGGCGAAAGTGGCTAGAAGGGCACGGGACTGCTTTGCGGAGCCTCTGTACCCAGCTGGAGGCTCAATCGCTTCGAGAACACAGATGTCCTCCGGACTGTGGCTTGGATACCGCCACACCTGGTCGGCGGTAGCGTCTGCCCCCACAACCAAAAGAAAACTCCAGCTTCCTCGGGCGGCAACCCTTACCCCGTACACCGCTAGAACACCAACTAAGTAGCACACGAAGAAAGTACCGGCAATCAAACAAACCAAGATGCAAACGACCAACCGATCAACCAGCTCGCCAACCAACATAGCCAAACAAAACAAACAAACACAAACAAACAATCAAACAAACAAACAAACAGTCAATCAATCAACCAAATAATGACAAGCAAGCAAAAACAAACAAACAGTCAACCAGTCAAAGAAACAAACTAACGAAAAGGAAGGCAGACCACCAACCAACCAAGCAACTAATCAACCAACTAACCAACCAGCCAAGCAAGAAAGCAAGCAAGCAAGTGAGCAAGTGAGCAAGAAAGCAATCAAGCAAACGCAGCAACAGGCTTAAAACCACAAGAAAGCAAGCAAGCCAGCGAGCGAGCGAGCGAGCAAGCAAGAAGGCAACAAGCAAGCACGGAAGCCAGCAACGAGCCAAGCAAGCCATGGAAAATGTTAACAGACAGCAAACATGCCAACTTTAGCAAGAAAAAAGGAAACAAACAAACAAACGAACGAACGAAGGAACGGACGAGCGAACGAACGAACGTACAGGCAGGCAAGCAAGCCAGCAAGCAAGCTAGCAAGCAAGCAAGCAGGCAGGCAGGCAGGCAAGCAAGCAAGCAAACTACTACAGAACAAACACAAAGCATAGCAAATTTGTCCCACCAGCAGATCGGCACGCAGATTGCCAGCAACATCCAACAGCACAGACGCACGTAGCGAGAAGCCTTCAAAAGCTAAACGGACAATGAAGGGACGGTCAAACATTCAACGAAGAGGCGTGAAACCAAAGCAGGCTTACCAAGCCAAAACGAACGACATGGAACCGACCACGCCCTAGCCCTCACATTTAATTGCATAGCCAATGCGCGGCCACCTTGCCCTTGACGAATGAGCCGTCCAAGCGCACGATGACGCAGTGCTCGGCGCGAATCTGGAAGTCATCCGCGCAAAGCGTGAAAGACATACCAGACTCGGCGCCCATGTGAGTTCTGCGATCACGCATGCAAGCACGCATACGCACACAAGCACGTACGCCGAGAAAGACAGAGAGAGACGAGGAAGAAAAGCGCGCACACACACACACACTCTACTGAGAGCCTGGCCACTGCAGTTGTGTCGTTTGGTGCCAAGAGCTTTGGGTAAAGCGCAGCTTGTCAATGCAGGCTTCTAGTGAAGCCCGCGTACCGCTGCGGAGGCTGTACGCTCAGCTGTCCGCGCCTTGAAGCCCCAGGGTCAGGGCCACAGTGGCACAAAAACTGCTTGTCTTCACCCCAGGCGCAGGCTGCCTGCGATGTTTAAGGCCTCGACCTCGCTGCAGTGGCTCGTCCAGGCAGGTCGACTCTGTGAATGATTTGAATAGGGTTTGGAGGCACGTTTTCGCAGAATCACAATAAAGTGCCCCAAGAACAGCGTGTGTAACCACTCCAGGCTTCTGTAGTACGACGGCATAGGCACCTCAGGGTCTTCAGGACCCAATAATTCGCCAGGTTGGTACTTTAATGCTTCTGAAAACTTAGGGGTAGACAACACGAAATATCCCAAAGGCCTACCTTGATAGGTTCTTGGGTTTCGGATAGTGGTATATGATGCAGGTTCGTATTTCTGGAGTGTGTGATGTGATGACTCGGTACTTGGATCCTCAAGTCAAACAACTTGTGCCCCGACCCGAGACCCCCAACCCTACACCCTAACCCCCAAAGTCCTTAAACAATACCCCGCAACTTAAAGCCTGACATCCTAAAGCATGGAGGTCCTAAAACCCTGCTACCAGTATCTACGCACCCCCTAAAGCACCTGAACACAAGGATTCATGCATTCGGGTAGTAGACTCCTCAAACCCTGAACCAAAAACTTGTGCTTCCCAGCCTCTCCGGGCCCCTCAACCCTAAACTCCTAAACCCTAGGGCCCGAAGCCCTAAACTCCTTAACCTGTATAACCCAGAGGGTCCATATACCCTAACTATGGAACTAGGCCCCCAAAAAACCATCCCTATTTTGGTTTTGGGGACCTAATTCCATAATGGTAGTGTATGTGGGACCCTCTGGGTAAGTATACCCTAAACCCCTAAACCCGAAAGCCTCTAGCACCAGGCTAAGCTCCGGGCGAGTGCCGAAGCTCCGCGAGATGAACATCATCCTCCAAAAGGAGATAGGAGGAGGGGCTCAGCGTTTAGGTAATGAGGCTTCACAGTCTTCTATCAAGTTTATTTTCGTGTTTCTATAGAATCCATATATGGGAGTTTCCAAAAAATAGGGGACCCTAATATAGTACCCTAAATAGTAGGATCCTTATTATAAGGACCCCAAAATAAGGTACCCTTATTTTCGGAAACTCCATAATGAAGCCCATAGGACCCTTACAGAACCCTTGAAAGATTTTTATAGGACGTTCTGGGGCTACTGGTGGAACTGTCGTCTGTTGTCTGCTGTGCCTCCTCGCGGCTCCGTAGGAGCCATCATCAGATAGACGGATCAGGGTTTAAGGGCTTCTTGGGGATTCTTGAGTTTTTAGTGGGCTTAACCCTAAACCCTAAACCCTAAACCCTTCTTTGGTGAGCTTAGGATTTCTGGGGGTGTGTAGGGTTCAGGCAAGCCCTTGACAGTACATCCGAGGTTTAGGGTTTAGGGTTCCTGTTTCTGATCTCCAAACCAAAGGGATTGGGCTAGGTCCCCACTGCCGGTTGTAGAAACGCTTGGGCACGTGAGTCTCATTGCTTTATGTTCTTCTTTAGGTCCTTGAGAGAGTTTGCACACAGGCAAAAGACTGGACAGCCCAACGTCCGAAAACACCAGAACCTGGACCCCACCCCCAAAACCCAAGACCTTACTTGTCCGGCATCCTCTGAAAACTTATAAAGTTCACCTTTTGGAATTGTGTGAGGGTTATAGAACCACAAAAAGGCTAAAGAGTACTTACCCTACTTCTGAGAAACCCTCACGAATTCACATGGGAGATCCTCATTCACGATGTAGTGGATGGCCGATTGGTAGTCTCTAGCCTTGAAGGGTTTAGGGTAAAGGGTTCGGCTCAGCTTTGGATTCCTGTTGAAAGCTTGCTTGCAGCTGTGTCTCGTTGTTGGCTAAGTCCGTCTGCCTCTCTGCCTGCCTGTGCTTGTGCCCGCTCTTTGTCGCTCAGTACCCTGTCCCTCTGCGTAGGTCTCTATGTGAGACTTTCTCTCTGTCCGTGGGTCTACCTGCATGTTGGGTGGGAGGGGGCACTTGGAGGTTCATGGGTAGTTATGAGTAGGGTTATAAGTCCCCTATAATAAGGGTTATAATTAGAGTTACCCTGCTTATGACCCCACTTATAACTACCCATGAACCTCCACGTATACCCCTTATAGAATCCCTATAGATCCTTTACAGGGACCCTTAAAGGAACCCCTATAACTACCCATGAACCTCCAAGCAAGGACAAACCCATGTCAGGCTCCCGACGATGCCACCATCGACGCGGTCGCAAAGAGGTCCGCGCCAGGGTCTCGGCAGCTGTGGGAGTGTCCGAAAATAGGGGATCTAATATACTACCCTAAATAGTAGGATCCTTGTTGCAAGGACCCCCAAAATAAGGTACCCCTAATTTTCGGAAACTCTAAGCCCTTATAGAGCCCTTTAAAGGGACACTTATGGAAGGATTCGGACAGCGTAAGGGTGTAAGGGGAGGCCGGAAGAGACTCGAAGCGATTCCTGAACACTTCTGTACCCTACCCCTTGTTTCAACCCTAAGCCCTAAACCCTTAAACCCTAAGCCCTAGGCCCTAAACCGCTAAACCCTAAACCTGTCTCCACGAAGATCCTAACCCATCGACCTTTGCCTTGCTTCCGTATGTGTATGATTGACTCTAAGTACATCCGCAACTACCGTTCAGGGTTTAGGGTTTAGGGGTTTAAGGTGGAGGGCCTCAATAATAAGAATAGGAATTCCGGGTATAACGTACCATGATCATGATAAGAAGCCACAAAAATAGTATAGGAAATTATTTTTAGGCCTCCGTATTAGTCGGTTGCTGGAGCCACAGGTCCAGGTTACTGTTCAGGATAACTTTAGGGGATCGACATGCGCGAAGTGGATCTTGCTTCTCCTTTCATGGGTTGGTTGCGCGTGCCTGTCCGTCCCCCTACGGCCTGAACCTCGAACCGTAAACTTTATCTGTCTACTTGCTGCTTGCGGCTTCACTTGGTTGGTGCTTCACCCTCGGTGGATGGTGACCAAGAACTCCCGTCTAGCGAGGAGCCCTTTGTCTAAGGCTGGGACGATCACGGCATGCCCCCAATCAAACGCCTCGAGTAATAACCGACCGCCATCGCTCAACCTTAAGCTGCCTGCCCAACGAAGCCTAAACCCTAAACCGCTGCCTGTTCCCGATGGTCCCTCAAAAACCTGACCTGACGAAGCCTTGCCACAGCCGGAGGCTCGGGCTTCGGGCGTAGTGTCCGAGGCGAAGGCTTGAGGAATTCAAAGTCGAGGGTTCAGGGTTTAGGGAAGACTATGAAGCCATGAAAACCTGAACCCCGAACAGTAAACCCTAAACGCCTTACAGTAACAGACACTCACTCGGTGGTCGGCGCATAGCACTCACACTCCACTGGTTCGGGTCCGGCACAACGGCCCCGGTCTGGCGACAGAAATGAGTCAGTATCACTGTTTTTGCTTTCATTCTCAATACTGTTTTTGCTTTTCATTCTCAATATTACTACACTAAGGCTGTAGGATGACTACATGATTCATGGAATACTACTATAACTTTTTACATATTATTACTATCATGCTTATCTGCCTTTTGGGTGCGAGGCTGGTTCGGGGTCGAAGCTTCGTCCTCACAGACCCCTATTTCGCCCTGAGTTGAAGGATACACCTCAAGTTACAAGCGGCTTAATTCGTATTGTGGTTTAAAGAATACCTAAACCCCCAAATGTAGGTAGAATAATGACCCAATACCCATAAAAAGGCTATTATTCTACATACTTTTGGGGTCCAGGTATTCCCCAATTCATAAACAGGTCTTGGGCTCGCTGGGTCCGAGGATGAGGATCTGAGGCGAATGCTTGGCTGAAGCCTGGTGGACCCTGAATTTACACACGGGGTTTTGGGGTTTAGGGTTTAGGGTTTGGGGTTTAGGGTTTACGGTTTAGGTGCACGTTTAGACTGCCAAACCTTCAAAGTACATTCGAAGCCCTGAACCCTCAACCTTTAATAAGTCCCCTTACTTGGAGGTTCATGGGTAGTTAGAAGTGGGGTTATTAGTCCCCTAATAGGAGTTTTTGTATAATTACCCTACTTATAACTCCACTTATAACTACCCATGAACCTTCAAGTAGGGAACCCCCTAAACCCTAAACCCCTTATGAAACCCGACACGCCTTTATGAAACCTGCAGAAGGGGGGGAGAGATCCTGGCCTTCGGCAGTACTCCCAGAACCGCTGGAGCCACCAAGCTGCATGGCCAGGCCTGACCAGGATTTCGGGTTTAGGGACTTAGGGCTTAGAGTTTTAGGGTTTAAGGCTCAGGGCTTTGGGTTTAGGGTTTTAGGGTTTAGGCTTTAGGGTTTAGGGTTTTAGGGTTTAGGGGTTTGGGTTTTGGCGCTTTGGGGCTTCGAATCTTCAGGGCTTTGAGGCATTGGAGTTTTGGGGTTTGGGGATTAGGGTTGAGTGAGGGTCTAGGGCTTCGGGTTCTTAGGTTGCAGGACCGGGGATTAGCTGGGCTTTTAAGTAACCAGGGAGAAAAAAGTATAAACCTTTTTTTCATAATGGTTCCTCTAAGGAAAAAAGTATTAAAGTATGGTACTCCAAAGCCCAGTTAGGGTTGAGGGTCTAGGGTTGAGGGTCAAGGGTTTGACGAACTTAGGTTTCAGGGTCTGGAGCTAAGGGCTTCAAGCTTTGCGTGCTTGCACTCAGGAATTCAGGATATGGGATCCTGAATGCCGAGACCCATAAAACCTCAAAAACGCATAACACCTCAAGAACCCATAACCCAAAGCCTTAAACCGTACAAACAAGGGCCTGAGCCCAAAGCCTTTCAAAAGCCGTTCAAACTAGACCTTAAACCCTAAAACTGTAAGCCCTAAACTCGAAACTCAGAACCCAGAGAACCCAATACCCCTTTAATTAAGGAATATACCTTAAATTGTAGAGGCCTTAATATTATGATTTAAGATATAGTCCTTAATTAAGGGGTATTGGGATCTCTGGGAAGCCCTGACCCCTAAAGTTTACACCATCTTAAACCCTACAGCCTACAAGTATACCCTTGCACTCGAAATCCTAAACACTTAAACCCGAACCGCATGGTTCGGGGTTGAGGATTTACATCTAGGCTGCGAAGTTTCAGGGTTGAAAGGTTTGAGGTTTAGGGTTTAGGGCTCAGGGCTGAGGGTGGGGCTTGAAGCTTAGTTTTTAGAGCTTCGGGTTTAGGATTTATAGGGCCCAAAAAAGCACATAAGCAAAAATTCTGATAGGGATGTCCCATATACACCCCCTTATAATGAAGCCCAATAAGGGTCGGGATATTCGTACCAAATGCTTCCGCTTATGTGCTTTTGGGGTCCCTAAATTTTGGGCTTCGGTTTGAAATCCTTGATCTCTTGACCTCGCAGGCCCCCTGTAGTTGTAGCTAGGGACTGGTAGGGTCTCGTTTGGAGTTGCAGTAACTTCTGGGGTTTTGGTGTTACCCTAAACCATAAACCCTTAACCCCGTGAACCCCCTATGCTGGTTCTACTCAGCTTGCTCTAGTTGAGCTCCCCTTGTTCAAGGGTCCCTGCAGCGTGCATGTGCAGTTGCTGTTGTGGATACATAGAAAGTTTGTACATATATGTATATATGTATATCGGATAGGTGTGTATGTGTATATATAATAATGTATATACTGATTTGTATACCTACCTGTATATCCTTTATTTCATATTCATACTCATGTTCGAAGATTAGTGTATCTCAACATCTATACCTGCAACACCGATGTCTAGATGCAAACTCTTCAGAATCCAAGCGCTAGCTGCCTGCAAGAGGGGCAGCGCGCGGAAGTGCCTTCGGCGAAAGCTCAGAGGGAAACATCGAACCAGATAACTCGCAAAACCCTGAGCCCGCAGCCTGTTCATGCGCAGGGATTGAGGCTACAGGCAGGGTGTAGGACGGGGATGGCGCTGGCGCTGGCGCTGCCGCCGGCGGACTTAATAAGGCTATAGAGTGTAGGACGTGGGCAGGGTTGTCAAGATGGAACATCCGTGCTGCAGCTCAGTGTCCCGTAGTCGCAAGATTGAGGCTAAGCCCGAATCGCTCAGTCCCAAAACAACCAATGAACTCCAAACGAAATCCACACACACACACACATACACACACACGGAACATCGCGGTAAACCCAAAAGTCCGAAAGCCTATAAGCCTCTGAACTCCCAGATCCCAGCCTGACCCTGAACCGTAAACCATACCCCCGAATGTAGGAACCTGGTTAAGAAACCTTGGGCCTTTAATTATTAGGGTTCCTTATATGAATCCTAAATATTTTGGGGGTTATGGGCCCAGGGTTTTCTTAATGAGGTTCCTACATTAGACGGTAAACACGAAACTCACGACCCTGAACCCTCAACCCTAAAATCCGCAACAGCCCTGAAACCCTGGTTCCCCTTAGACAGAAGGGATCCTCGCGCGGAGAGTCATGTACGGGTCCTTCTCCGGGGTTTCAAGAGATTGTCTTGGTTGATTGGTCGGTCGGTCGGTCGGTAGGTTGGTAGGTTGGTTGGTTGGTTAGTTGGTCGTCGGTCGCTTGGCCTGCTGGCTGGCTGGCGGGCGAGCCGGCTTGGGGTTCTAGAGTTTTGAGCGAAAAACCGACATGTCTGTCTTGTCCGGTTTTCTCAAAGTCGACAAAAGGGCTCAGCCGCTGGGGGCCTGTCCGAACCAGCTGGGGGCCGGGGCCGGGGGTGGGGAAGCTCTGGGGCATGGCCAGGCTGGGTTGGCGGTGTGGGTTGTAGCCACTGGTCGTGAAAACATACAATTTTGATTTCTTCTCGTCGTACTGTTGATGGACAAAATCCTGCATGACCCTAAGGACCCTAAACTATGGGAATTATGGTATATTCCTTATAATGGGTAATGCAGGATTTTGTCCATCAACAGTAGTAATGGATAAGGGTTCAGGGTGTTAAGATTTGGAGGGCTATAGGGGAAGCCAAAGAGGTGGAGCATTATTCTCCCCATGCCCTGAAGCAAAATCGCAGGCAATCCCAGCAATAATCATCCTTGCCCCATGTTCTACTTTTCCGGGGTCCTCTGTAGATCCTACCTTAATTAACCCCAAATAACCTACCTTTTTAAGGACTTAAGTAAGGAAATCATAATAAGGAACCCTAAAAAGGCAGGTTTCTTAGGGTCCAGGTAAACCCTTAACCCCCACACCGGAAGCCCGAAACTTTGAGATTTTAAACCCCTCAGCCGTCATAAAACCCCACACCCTGAGAATATAGGGGCCCCAGTGATTAGACCAGGGTTTGGGGGTATATTATACTATAGTTACAATAAGGAACCCCCAAAATAAGTAGTAAAGGTAATTATTAATCCCCCGTATTATAGAACGCTACTATAGATCCCAAATAGAACCCTTTAAAGGAACCCTATTCTAATATATTGTTAAGGCCCTATACTAAACCCCCATAGTACCGCATATAGTAACCCTTATAACAAGACCCTGCTCTGGGAGCACCCGACCCATCGCACACGCAAGCGGCGCCGGAGCATCTCTTCGGCTGTCTGATAGTCAGAGGCTTTGGTTTTAGGGTTTAGGGTTTAGGGTTTAGGATTTTTTTTAAATGGGGTTGGGGGTTTAGGAGCGTTTATGGGGTTAGGGGTGACGGATTTTTGGTTTGGTTGAACGTTTATGGGGTTTGGGTTTAGGGGTAGAGTTAGGGGTTTAGGGTTTACGGTCTAGTTAACAGCTAAGATTCCGTGAGTAAATAACCATGATCCAGGCAACCTAGCAGGGAGGTGCATGGTTTGAGTTTGGGGCTTTGGAGTTTGATCTGTTCCCTAAACCCTAAACCCTAAACCCTAAACCCTAAGCTTAACTTAAAAGGTGCTTGTCGCTTTGCGGCAATTCGGCGTGCAGGTTCGGAGTTTGACGTCGATACGGCGCCTTAATCATTAGAATTAGAACAAGGTTTCAGTGGATATTTGACTATAGATATCTTAGGGGCTGTAAGGGAAAAATTAATACTATTCCGACCCCTATATAAATCGCCTGGGGCTTCTTGATTCGATGAATCGAGCTTTAGAGCTTCAAGCTTCGGTGTGGGGTTCCGGACACGTTGGCACTAATACTACGGGGGGCGGGGTGTCTGAATAACTGGTGTAAAGATCTCATGCTCCTAATCTAAAGGATTAGCAACTATGATACGCTCCAAGAGCCCGTTCCAAAAAAGTCAAGCCCTATATTAGTCTTGTGGGGGCAGGCTTTGAGGTTCTTCCGACTGACCCGGTGTAGGAACCGTCTTGATCGGGTCTGCGCGCGTCCTCGGTCTGTGTGGCCGCATCTCGCAGCTCCGTCCTCCCCGTCTGCGTCTGAGCGTCTTGACGATGTGGATCAGAGCTTGAGGCTTGTGCCGCAGTGAAGGTTTAGGGCTCAGGGCTTCAATTTTGGGCCACGGGTTGAGGCTGAAGGTCGAGTGGTTCAGGGTCTCTGATTCCCTGCAAACACCAAACCTGTGCTGGAACCGGAAGCGCTGAGCCGTAAACACAGGCGCAGGTTTTGGTTTGGAAGCCTTGAGCGCTTACCTATAGTCTACATTGTAGTTTCTTTCTTTGGTTTAACCAATTGTATATATAGGATCTGAAAAAGGAAGCCAAGAAAAGAACTACAGTGGAGACTATAGGTACTTGCTGAAGGTTTACGATGCCCTGAGAGCCGGGTCTCCCTGCAAGGCCCAATCCGTCCAATGGAATCCTGAGCGGAAGTTCTTCTGAAAGTGTCGTTTGGGCTTCAGGGGTTAGGGTCCATATATGGTTTAGGGCCCCAGGGCTGTAGGCTGTAGGGTTTTCGGGTACAGGGCTTTTTTAGCCTAGAATGCATGAATTCGGGTTTAGAGGGCCTCCATGAGGTTGATGCGTACGGATTTAGGGCTCGGGAGTTTCGTGGTGGATTCGTGAGTTGTATATGTTTGCGAGCTACTTGAGCCGCAGAATATTGAAGTTTGCATATTGAGTAAGAATACCACCGTAATCCCTATGTGCACCGCAATCCCTATGTACATGTGTATGTACATATACATATACATATACATATACATATACATATACATATACATATACATATACATGTACATGTACATGTACATATACATATACATATACATGTACATGTACATATACGTATACATATGTATATATGTATGTTATGTGTATATATATATATATATATATATGGAAACCATTGGTGGCAGCAACATTTAGAGTTTACAGCATGCGCGTTCTTCATATTGAACTCTGCAGAGCGAAGCCTCCGCTTCAGCCTTGACCTAAAGCTCCACCTGCCCAAGGCCGAAATCAAGAAATATAAGGGTTTTAATAATTTGAATATGGTTTTGGGGCCCATTATGCTATAAATACAATTAATAAGGAACCTCCAAAATAGTATTGGTAACTATTTAGGACCCTATGTTAAGTCCTATAAACCCCTCATTCACACCCCTCCGTCCATCAGCAAGCCACAGACAACAAACACAATAGAGAGGCCTGAATAATGGTGTTTTCGGGTTCATTCCACAAAAAACTAGAATGTAGAACCCTATGAGGAATACTGTTAGCAATTCTTCATGCCACTGTATTGCGAACCTGAGCTGAGTCACTGGCCCTTGGCTTGGGCAGCTCATCTCAGCCTCTGCGTTGTGCGAAAGCTGTGGAATCTCAGGGATTTCAATGAGGGCTGGGGCTGGGGCTGCATGAAAGACCTACCTTTGGTTAGTAGGGAATGGAAGAATGGTAGTAATAGTAGTTCTAATTGTACCCCATTCCTCAATTCCCTACTAACCAAAGGTAAGAAGACGGACCTTGGCTTCGAGGGTGTGGGGGGTTCAGAGCTTGAAGGTTGGTGGGGCTTTGGATTGTACTCGAAATCCGGAATGTTGACAAGTTGACAAAGACATCTCGAAGCCTACACCCCAAACCCTAAGCCCTACTCCCTACACCCTAAACCCTAAACCCTAATCACTTGCACCCTGAGGCCCGATCTCAACAAAGCTGAATTTCCCATCTGCACCGGGCGAACCTTGTTTCAAATTCCGCAGCCTAAACCCGAGCCCAATGGCCTACACCCCAAAACCCAAGAATCCTACGGCCTAAGCCCAAGAAACCCCAAGCCACAGATCCGCCCAGGTGGGATCCTTCTAGGACCCTTACAGAACCCGCATGGAAACCCTAGGCCATAAATCTTAAGCTCTACACCTTAAACCCTAAACCCTAAACCCCTACAGTTACAGAACCCGCAAGGAAACCCTTAGCCAGAAATCTTAAGCTCTAAACCTGGAACCCTATGCCTCCACAAGCTAAAAGCCCTGAACCCTAAACACTAAACTTCAGATCCTACTTGGAGGTTCATGGGTAATTACAAGTGGGGTCATAAGTCCCCTAATAGCGGTTACAGTAGAAGCCAGAAAGTTGGAACATCATAATCCTCATACCCTTAAGGTAAAGTATAGGGAATCCTTGCACCAATCATCCTAAATCCGTGTGCCACCCTACTTATAACTCCACTTATAACTACCCATGAACCTCCAAGTTGCCAAGTAAGCCCTTGAGCTTCAAATCCTAACCCTGAACCCGAAGCCCTGCACACCCTTATTATAGCATCTTGATACGAACCCTTTCCCCAAACCCTAAACACCCAAAACCCTACCCTCCAAAACCCTCAGCCCAAAGCCCTAAACCCCAAAGCCCTAAGAATCTGATCTCTGCAGATAACCCTAAACCCTAAAATTACCCCAAAGCCCTACAAAACCTAATCTCTGCAGATTGCTGGCCTCCAGCCCACTCCGGAGTCCCCACGCAGCGAGGCTGGCACAGACGGCCGGAGGCGACGCAGAGGCGGTCTGCTGGGTTAGGGGGTTTTGGGTTGGTCTTTTAGGGTTCCTTCAAGGGTTCCCATATTTTATATGGCTTCCAGGGGTCAAGGACTTGAGGAATTTACAAAACATGTGCCGTGTGAGCACTGCCGAATGCCATACTGGAACTTGGCACGGACATCCGAGTCTCTGGGCTTTTAAGTAACCAGCGAGAAAAAAGTATAACGTTTATTTCATAAGGGTTCCTTTAAGAAAAAAGTACTAAAGTATGGTACTCCAAAGCCCAGGTCTTGATGGCTTGCTTACACCGGGCCTTAGCCCAGGACCTGTAGACGACAGCTCCCGCATTGATAGGTCTAGTTTCAGAACATCAGTCAGTCGGTCTTGTAATAAAGCAGACCAGCCACTCCGGTGGCCTCCGCTTCCCAGTTGTCTACTATAGAGGCCTTAATGATTAGAATTATAGGGTTTTGGGGCCCATAATACTATAATTATAATAAGGAACCCAGAATAGTATAGGTACTATTTGTTAAGGCCCCTATAGTAAGTCACGCGCTTTGGCCTGCATGGTCGCTACAGCGGCTTTCAACTGGTCGACCTCGAGGGGAGATCGGCCGGTGAGGGTGCCGATTTCCAAAGGTATGCAGGTGCTATAGGGGCCTTAATTATTACCAATATATATACATATATATATATATATTTTTTTTTTTTTTTTTTTTTTTTGGGGGGGGGGTTCCTTTTATTAGTGGTATAATGGGGCCCAANTTTTTTTTTTTTTTTTTTTTGTTTGGGGGGGGGGTTCCTTATATTAGTGGTATAATGGGGCCCAAAAACCCTATTCTAATTGTTAAGGCCCCTATAGTACCCTTCCGTATCCGGCGCGTAACCTGGGCCGCCTGTAAAGAGCGGGGTCCCCGCTTACCGGAGAGCACGAGCCCCGTTGCTAGGGGGCGCCGTCCGTTTTGTGAAGCAGCCAGGGTGGGCGAGCGGCGGCTTTGACCCACTGAACAGCTTGAACGTAGTCGTCAATGCGCGCTCTCCGCTCACCCAGCGGTTTTGGGGCTGGGGGTATTCATGGGATTATGATGTTTCCACGTAGGGCTTTTAGGGCCTTGGGGCTCGGGAGTTTTGGATTCAGGGTGTAGGGGTTTTGGGGTTTTCGGAGTTCGGGTTTGTAGGGAATTGGGGGTTGTAGGGCTTTTGCGGATGTACAAGTAGGGCTTTAGGCACCTGGGAGTTCAAGAGACTCGGTGTAAGGGTCCAGGGATCCCGGGTTAGGGGCTTAGGGTTTAGGGTGACCTTCGACAGACCCTGGAGTCTGTCGGGGGGCGTTTAGGTGCAGGGTTGAGGTGTTGAGGTGTGCATTTAGGGCCTACGAGGGGCTCTGGAAGTCGAGGATTTGGGTTCTGCATGCTTTTACCGATTGAAGCTCGAAAAAAACCGAAACTAAAAGCGTGGCCTTAATAATGAAATCAGGCTTTTGCGTCATACTACTATAGAATGGTCACAACTGACAAGGAACCGCAAAGACTCAGAGTATGACAAATTATTTCGGCCCCTATGCCAGCCCGAATCACGAAACAAAAGCCCAAAACCCTGAACCTGAAACCCTAAATAAACCCCAAACCCTAAACCCTAAACCCCGACATCTTAAACCCTAAACCCAGAACCCTTTTCCCAAACTCAAAGCCCGAAGCCCCAAAATCCTCTAGCTGAGCAGCACCCGACCTCCTTGGGCGCAAGTGCTCCAAGACCCAGCCAGCGGTGGTCCGGAGCAGCAAGCTGCACGAAAATTTAGGGTTTAGGGTTTAGGGTTCAGGTTTCAGGGTTTTAGGGTTTAGGGTTCAGGGTTTTTTAGGGTTTAGGGTTCAGGGTTTTAGGGCTTAGGGTTCAGGGTATAGAGGCTTGAGCTTTTGGGTCAGGGCGTGGGGTTTAAGCTTCGAGGTTTATTATCTCGGATATAAGGTTAACCTTAACCCGGAATAACCTACCTTTTTAAGGACTTATATAAGGAAATCATGATAAGGATCCGGAATAGCCTACCTTTTTCAGGACTTATATAAGGAAGTCATAATCAGGAACCCTCAAAAGCTAGGTTATTCAGGGTGAAGGAAGGACTGGTGCTCGGGGTCTGCGGTCAGCATGCGGCAAGGCTTTTGCCGACTTCCAGGACGGTCGGGCTTACCCAGAGATCCCAATACCCCTTAATTCAGGAATATACCTTAAATCATAATACTAAGGACTCTATATTTAAGGTATATTCCTTAATTAAGGGGTATTGGGTTCTCTGGGTAGGCGAGGTGCAAGACTGTAGCGGTTCAGGGTTTGGGTTATAGGCTATATAACGTACAAGGGTACATAGGGTATGAAGGGTTTTTCTTTTATGGTTTGGGTATATAATAAGGCATATAGAGTATGTAGACTTGCGGGTTGGTCAGGGCAGCTCTAAGTGAGGCCGAGGAGTCTGATCTGAACATGGCTCAGAAGAGCAAATGAACTCGGAGGAAAAAAAGTTCGTCTGTTCCGCATGAACACCTGCTTGAGTGTTGTCTTCTACATAGTCGTCAAGCATTCAAGCTAACTTATCTAATATCTTTTAAAATTTTGTTGCTTTTGCTTCGGTCTTATTAACANAAATTGTTGATTTCGGGGGGTCAGGGGGGGGGGGGAGTTAGTTTGAATGCTTGACGACTATGAAAAAGAAAACTCAAAAGGAGGTGTTCAGGGGAACAAGAAAAATTTTTTTCCCCCCGAGTTTTTTTGCTTCTTCTTCGTCCTCAACCCGTCAAACCACCCCCCCCCCCCCCCTGACCCCCCGAAATCAACAATTTGATTTCTCGATTCCAAAGCTTGGCACCTGCTCCAGGGAGAGGAGGAAAGGCGCTGCGGGTGAGCAAAACCACCCCCGACGCCAGGCCTTTCACTGGGCTTGGGGTTTCGGTTTAGGGTTTAGGGTTTAAGGTTTAGGGTTTAGGGTTTAGGGTTTTCGCGCTGATTATGGTTTGGGGATTGAGGAATGACAAAGAAGAGACACAGATGACGAAACAAAAATCAGAGTTCCAATGATGAACACACGACAAAATGACCCATTGGGGATCCCCAGTCTGTGCAGCAAAAACACATCTTCCAGTTATAGTGTGCGACAGGGGCGCAAAGTGTAGGGTTTAGAGAGCCCAACATCCTTTAATTTGGCAATGCACCTTCAATCAAACCAAAGATCTTTTGATAATGGAAAGGGTAAATCCGGGAAACCCGAAGCCCTAACTGGGTTCGAAGGCCGTCAGGATTTACGGTAACGAATGCTTGGCTGGTTTAGGCTGAAGGCTGCTGTTGGTGCTTCTTGGCTGTGGCTGACACTTCAGGGCCAGTCAGGGTAACGGTGTGGGACTTGGACTATGTGCATGTCCTTCACTGGGCGTTCAGCCCGTCTTCTTTCGGGTCCATCCTCCACAGATTGCACATTACCTTAGGGTCTAACAATGTGCGGCCGTGTCCTCTACACGAGTACCCTGAAACCACGACATGGAACTGTCTCGGCCAAAAGCGGCGCTTTTCCATCCCGCGCTTGCGGTTCAGCAACTCTTGAAACGAAGCGGCTCCGTTTGTGCTGGCACCAGCACGCGACAACGGCCACGCGACGGCCCAAGCAGAGAACGCAGAGGTGAAAGCTGGCAGAAAGCTTCGAGAGTGCAACTATGCCGCCATCGTTCGTATGCTGCAGACATTTACCGTTGCCGTTTCGAGGAGCTGAACTCAGCGGTGTGGCACCGTTTCTTCGTTGAGAAATTGGCACCGGCATCCAGGAGCAAATCCAACACTTCTGCTTGTCCAAACTCAAAAGCTAGCATCAGGGCCGTCCTGCCATCCTTATTTGCAAAGTTCTTGTCTGCACCGGCATCCAGCAGCGTGCGAACGACCTCAACGTGACCTTTGCGACAAGCTGCCATCAGGGCCGTGTAACCGTTGTTGCTTACAAAGCTTTTGTCTGCACCTGCACCCAGCAGCATGCGAACAACCTCAATGTGACCTTTGCAAGAAGCTGCCATCAGGGGCGTGGTGCCATTGTTGTTCGCAACATTCCTGTCTGCGCCAGCAACCAGCAGCATGCGAACGACCTCAATGTGACCTTTGCGAGAAGCTGCAATCAAGGCCGTGTAGCCATTCTTGCTTACCAAGTTTTTGTCTGCACCGGCACCAACCAGCACGCGAACAACCTCAACATGACCTTTGCAAGAAGCTGCCATCAAGGCCGTGGCGCCAGTGTTGGTGGCCAAGTGATTATCTGCACCTGCATCCACCAGCAAACGAACAACCTCAGCGCGGCCTTTGTCCGAAGCTACCATCAAGGCCATAATGCCGTCGTCGTTTGCCCAGTTCACATAGGCACCTGCATCCAGCAACGAACGGACAACCTCGAGGTGACCTTCGCCAGAAGCTACCATCAATGCCGTCATGCCAGTTTTGTTTGTCAAGCTCGTATCGACACAAGCATCCAGCAGCACACGAACAATTTCAACGTGGCCATTTCCAGAAGCTAGCATCAGAGCAGTGTTGCCGATAGTGCAGGCTAAGTCTAAGTTCTTGCCGGCATCTTCATCCAACAACAAACCAACAATCTCAATGTGGCCCGCGCCGGAAGCTGCCATCAGGGCCGTGGTTCCATTGTTGGTGGCCAAATGCTTATCCGCACCTGCGGCCAGCAACAAACGGACAACTTCGAGGTGACCTTCGACAGAAGCTGCCATCAATGCCGTGATGCCATCGTTGTTCGCCAACTTCTTGTCGGCACGGGCAGCTAGCAGCATGCGCACAATCTCAACATGGCCTAAGTAAGAAGCTGCCATTAGGGCAGTGTCGCCGTTGAAGTTGGCCAGATTCCTGTTGACATCTGCATCCAGCAGCAAACTAAGGACTTCAATGTGGCCTTCTTGACAGGCTAGCTTTAGGGCCGTGTTGCCAGCGTTGTTTGCAACGTTCCTGTCAGCACATGCATCCAGCAACAAACGAACAACCTCAACGCGGCCTTCTCCAGAAGCTAACGTAAGGGCAGTGTCTCCGTTGTTGTTTGTCAAGTTCTTTTCGGCACCAGCATCGAGCAGCATGCGAACGACTTCAACGTGAACTTCTCCGGCATAAGCCATCATCAGCGCAGTATGACCGGCAGTGCTGGCGAGGTTCTTGTCCGCACCTGCATCCAATAACAAACGAACAACCTCAACGCGGCCTTGGAAGCAGGCTGATATCAGGGCCGTGACACCGCTGTTATTTGCCAAGTTCTTGTCTGCACCGGCTTCCAGCAGCTTGCGAACAACTTCAACATGGCCTGTTCCAGAAGCTAGCATCAAAGCGGTGCTGCCGGTAGTGCTAGCTAAGTCCTTGCCGGCATCTGCATCCAGCAACAAACGAACAACCTCAATGTGGCCTGTGCCAGAAGCTACCATCAAGGCCGTCATGCCATCGTTGTCAGCCAAGTTCTGTTCAGCGCCGGCATTCAGAAGCGCTTGCACAACCTCACTATGGCCTGCGTAAGAAGCTGCCATCAGGGCAGTGTGGCCATTGTTGCTTGCCAAATTGTTGTCTGCACCGGCATCCAGCAGCACGTGCAGGACTTCAATGTGGCCTTGCAGAGAAGCTGCCATTAGGGCCGTGCGGCCATCGTTGTTTGCCAAGTTTGCGTTGGCATCGGCCTCCAGCAGCAGTTGCAGAATTTCCACATGGCTGTATGCTGAAGCTGCCATCAGCGGACTTACACCCTGCGTATCGACCATGTCCGGGTTTTGGGGCAGCTGCAGCATGGCCTCAACCTGGGGCGTGCGAACTTCTGTGGGAAGTCAAGGGTTTATTCAGGGTTTAGGGCTTAAGGAAACTCATATAGGGGCCTTCATAATTAGAATAGGGTTTCAGGGTATCTTATACTATATTCATAATAAGCAACCCCCAAAATAGTATTGGTAATTATTTAGGCCCCTATATTACAATCCAAGGTCTTTTCGTCGAGAGGGATCGCTAGGAACGACAAACCTCCAACCGGTCGGGAACGACAAACCTCAGACCGCTAACCCTTTTTTGTCTCAACATGCCCAGCCGTCGACCCCAAAACCAAAACCTCTTGTAGGGTTAGGGACCTGTGATGCAAAGCCGTTCGCAGCGGCAGTCGCCAGCTCGGCAGCTTGTGTCTGGGATGCGTCAGAATATGTAAGCAGGACCAGCTCCAGGTCCATAGGTGAGTCCAACTCGGCAGAATCATCCATAGGATCGCCACAAAAGAACAGCCTTTGTCTGAATCTTGCTGGAAAGCCGTGCAGCGCATGTAGTTGCAGCTTCAACTCCCGCACATCGGCCACCTCCTCCACCGGTATACTTGCCACCTCTTCCCCTGACAGTGCCCGGATGCGCAACATTGCGTTGTAAAACCGAACCAAACAAGCTAGGCAGTTTGGAGGCCACCAGCTGATTCCGAGTGCCGTTTCGGGTCTAATTAAGTTTGGGGGGCTTGAGGTTTTGGGATGGGGGAGCTTGTACCGATTATATAGTATTGTTCAAATTATGTTACATTATACTAAAATATATCATATTACAAAATATCATGATATATTGTATTATATCGTATATACCAGAAGAAATCAGTGAACCTATTAATTTCTAAGATAGAAGAAAAGAACAGTCGAAGGCTGAGTTTAGTGATATCGAGTCTGAGGCGACGGCCATTAAGATATGGAGGTTTTCATTAAATTTTTAAATGATTTAGTAAATGAAGTGGTATAGGGTTTAGGGTCTAGGATTGGGCTGCGAGGGTTCGAGGCGTATGTGGTGCCATGCTTCCGTTTTGAAAGGAGGAGTTGCCCGTCATGCACTTGGAGGGCTTGCGGTTTAGGGTTTAGGGTTTAGGGGGGTTTAGGGTTTAGGGTTCTGTATCCAACTTGCCTTAGACACTGATACCCAGTCATCCCCGTCGCAGAAGCAGATTCGAGCTGTCGGCGTCCAGCAACCGCTGGCATGAACGTTTGCGGGGCTAGGGCTACAAGAGTTACTTGAACCCAAACCCTAAACCCTGTTGAACCCTAAACCCTAAACCCGAAGTTCGCCCTTTGCTGATGGCTTTCTGAAAGGTTTGTGTTGGGGACCTGAAGTACTAGACTGGAAAGGATGAAAAGTTAAGGTCAGTTTATACCTAGACCCTCCATCTACCCTCCATTAGACCCTAAGTACCCATTATTTGGGACCCAAAACCCCTATTTGAGGGTACAAGGAGGGTCCTGGTAAGGTTCATTCGTCCTAAACTCCTGAAAACCCGCACGGTTTCGGATTCAGGGTTGAGGCGGATTCGGGCTTCGGGGGCTTAGGGTTTAGGGTTTAGGGGGGCTTCGGATGGTTTAAGGGCTTGCGATTTCGGATGTTGGGCAATGTTGGGGTGAAATTTTCACGGTGGTGAAACAGGTGTGGGGCCATGATCCGGATTACAAGTGGACAGCACACCCTGTAATCGATGTGGAAGATGGAAGCATCGCCGACAGAAGCTAGGCCCAAGAGCCCGAAGTTCCAAAACGGCTGTGCAAGAAGTAACCTGAAGCCGGAATGTCGGCTTGCGAAATGCCACCATGCTCACACGAGAATGGACATATATCTGCAAAGCTACAAATGCACATGTGTGTATGCTATATATATATATATGCTAACCCCCCCCCCGCATGAACTACCGCAGGGTGCCGCGATACCGTCGCCAATCCTCCTACGTGTGGGCTTCTGGTGTATGATCCAATTTTGAAGTTCCGAGGGGAGAGCATATGTATGACGGCAGCCGGCTTCATGTTCAATTCGTTGCGACGCTTCACGCAGATACTCCGAGAGATGATAAACGATGAAAGTTTTTGTCTGAATACCGGAAGATAAATATGGGCGTGAATAGCAACCCCAAAATAGCCTTCACTGTAGTCTCAGATCAATGCCCCAGCAATACATATGAGTGACAGGGGCCTTGATTGACTCCTGTTCCTAAACAACAGTATCCCTATCTACCCTGCGGTGAGACCTTACATTGGCCCCCATGGTGACCGTAGTATGCTGTTCTTTTTCACCCAAAAGAGATGCCGTATAGATCAACGTCTTAGTTCGTATGGATCAAAATGCTATGTCGACTAATCACCCCATTCTACATCCCCATATTACTACCCTNACCCTCGATCTGAAGGTTAAGACAATAACATAAATACATCAGCCTGATTGGCCCCCCCGATAGTAAGGATTTTACAGTCCCCTTGACCACCCCAGTATTGGATCTGACTCAAAATGCGCTTTACCCGGAAACTTAAGACCGATCTTAAGATCACCCATAAGCTGTTCCCATTGGTAGCCTTCGTACTGTACTGGATACTTCCCTGAACAGAAACCCAGACCAGTGGCCTCACCAACAGG